>JAUTBT010002431.1:0-10110 GCA_032361225.1 Lepetodrilus schrolli | reverse complement strand
TTGACCGGGGTAATAATGTAGCGCTATGAGCACTATATATGTGGATATGGCGCAATATAAATATACACATTATTATTATTCATCGTTATTACACAGTAGATACCCACCACGTATATTGAATAATATCCATTAATAGGCACCACATATATTGTATTGTATTGTATTGTATTGCTCTACTCTATCATGACATATTTATTTAATTCTTAATAATAAAGAAGGTCCTAAATAATAATAAAGAAAACCAATTTACCTAATAATATAGACAATAATAAAGGCAATACATATAAAGACAATATATCATTCGTTCGATACGGAGACGCACTAATTTCATACTAGTTTTGCCATGGGGTTTTATATTCATGGCATCAACATTTAATAGAATTATAATGCTACGTATTAAGTTTAAGAAACCTAGTACATGAATACATCCTGTACATTGCTACGTTTAACAAGCCCAGTATGTATATATTGTATACATTACATTACATGCGCTCTAGAAATCTCATTCATTAACACATCACTGTCGTTTGTCAACGTTCACAAAATACCATTCTGAATACTCAATCACAGGCGTGATAGTCAGCTGTCTGATCAGAGTTATACTATTACTATACCTCTCAAAAGCACGTTGGATATCGATTATATAACGTATACGCCTCCGTCTTCGGCCGTTTGCTTGTCGCAACATTTGATTTTGACATCTTGAAATTTTCTAAAGCTTATATTTTAATATCTCTGACACGAACATCTGTTACAATGCTTAAATTCTTATAGTGGTTTCATATAGTTTTACATGCATTTAGCTTTATCATCTAATGGCAAGTTGAATATGGACATTATTTACACTGTTTTTTTTCCGGGGGTTTTCTAAACATATTATTAATTTTGCCATATATTAGGTTCAAACATGTAAAATAACATAGTATTTATTAACGTATTAACTAGAGACGTAATAACTAGATCAAGGATGGAACACAGAGGAGCATATAATGTGGACATTAATTGTGTTCTATCAGGTACAGTGAAATACATTTACTTATAATAATATATATCCAGATATCTGTCATTCGATGATAAAATGGTATAGCTACTACTCTATTCTAAAAACGCCACTCAAGAAGTGAGCCTATTTGCTCAGTTGAATGCAATTACCCGGTATATTAGATACACAAGTTGCAATATAGAACCGAGGGTTCGCTGCCTGGCCTACAATGTCAGTCACATTTATTGTATTTACACTCGCACGAACATACCAGTAACATACCACGAACATGCGAGTAATATACCACGAACATGCATCGATAGATGCACCAATCATCTATACTACCAGCTTGTGAGCATTGACAAAGCCCACAAGGACAGTCTGCAAGAGAATCTAGATAATACAGGCAGTCTGTGTCAGTGGACCTAGAACAAGAAAACCCAGATAGTATGTGCCAGTGGACAGAGATAATACCGACAGTATGTGTCACTGGTGAGAGATGGTCAGATACAGTGTATTCCAGTGGACAAGATCACACAGTATGCCAGTGGATAGAGAAGACATTATATTGGTTACCCACCCCCTTCCCGCGCCCTTCCTCCCCACGTCTCCACCCCTCCACCCCCACTACCAATTTATAAAGTTTGCCCCTGATTAGTAATAAACAAAATTAATGGTGTTGTTGACACACTGTTAATAACGGTCACACCTATGTGCACTTCTGTGCATATATAGTTCGCTGTTGTTAGTTTGTTCGTATGTTCATGACAATATCCATTCATTTTTCTCGTGATTTCTAAATGGATACTGTTTACATTGCAATTATAGCATCGTAAACACCTAATCCGTTATCAAACGTCGCTTTCTCCTAACCGTTAAATCATCCATTTATAATATAACTGTGGCCAAAACTATGGCAAAAGCATAGGTTCACATTTCAGGCGAGATAGCCACATGGTACAGTGACTGATGCTACACGCACGATGCTGGTAGATACTTGATAGTCAATACTAGGTAATAGTGAGGACTGGACCCATAGAAGGGCATTCGAATACATCAACTGAAATTCAAGTATATAAATATTGCGTGACATACGACAACAATGGCGTCTTTGAAGTTACGAACATGACTCTGGTAAACATCTAGCTTGCCAATGCAATTTACTCTGCATAGCGCATACTATCAGACATCAATACCGACCTATTTTTGTGTGTTTATCTCGCAATTATTTAAATTAAAATTCGATAACAACGTATTATGTTATCAGCCCATGCTATTTCCTTTTTCCGTGTGGAATATGCAGTTCAATTTCTAATTATTTTTATGTGGGATTTTGGGCGAGTGGATTAGTATCGTTCGGTTTGTCGTCACCATTGCTGTGTTCTGCCACTTAAGTCAGATTTGTAGGTCTCGAATTCCTGTCCTATATCGTTGTGGGAGAAAGACATTAATACCTTGAGTGTGTTATATTGATTTTACTGCGCTCATGCCTACAGACACTCGTATCAGAGAATGACAACGACACACATGCTCGTGAATTGATCTCTGTGAGTACCTACTTCCACAGATATCACCATGTAAACACGAAAGAAGTAAAAATCGACGGTCCTAATACGACTGTATTTCATTTAGCGAGCAGTGCATTGCAATTAACTAAATGCTTTTCATGATACCTAGCCTGGTTTACTCAAATTAAATTAAAAACATAACAAATTTAAAATCGGAAAATGGCTATTAATGCTTGAGGTACTAGCTGTGAAAACCCAGCATTGTAATACACAAATGCAATACCAACAATAAAGACTGAGTAATACACCGATATGCACCAAACAACATTTTCATCGACAACTTTCAGCAAACTAGGTATTTTGCTTTGCATTTTAAAAACGCTTAATGTCGATGCAATTGATTCCAATTATGTAATTACGAGTTTATCGAAAACATCTATGTAGAAGCAGTAGCAGTAGCTATGAATAGTGGTTCTAGCAAAAGCTGTTCATAGAAGTGCTCCTTCAGCCGAAACCCCTTAGTCCGTGGATAACCTTTGTGCATTTAAATTGCTTATTTATCAGCAGAGAAAAAGACATGCTATATGCTATATCTGATTGAAAGACAGTATTCAGAAATCGTTTGATCGTTAAATCATTCATGTGCCTTTGAATTATTAGAACGGTTGTGGATGGTTATAGGAATATGCATAGGATGTGTGCCAGTTGTGAACTGCAATTAACTCAATGATTGCGAATGCTTTATGCTATCGCTATCAAGAAGTCATTACTGAATAGTCGGTCTGAATACCAATGTTTGCGTGGGGGTAATTAGACATCAAGGATTCACGATGCTAATGTAAGGGAGCACTTTTTTTAAACATCGGGCTATGCAAACATGTGCAATATATAATCATCCGCCAGCGAGCATGCCTCATTCAGTGGGTGGCCCTACCTTTGTTCTGGTCATTGCCTACATGGAAGCCATGCATACGGACTTCCCATAGCTGTGTCAAGTTATCTAAATGTAGCAATGCCGTCTTGATGAACGAGCCCCGCATGACAGAGGTGATGCAATGGATGGTTAGAGGGACTGCTCATCAGTTATCACATACCATATGCATTATATTCTTCAATGCGCATCTTTGGAATCTGTGATGAGGTTATTGGATTGGACATCCATACATATGCTAACAGGATGATGATTGTTTTCTTTGATGCCGGTGTTTGGATAATGATATATGCGCCAAATGAAAATACTTTTGATTTCAAAGAAACTATAATTATGGTTAATGGTGTTAACATGCAAAACCTGTAGGAATGTCTTCCCTGTAGCCACATCTGGCGTCATGTTAGAACCGATATACACGCACTCTAGTATCCATGGAGGGCTGTATAGTTAATTATTTACTCAAAATCAACACATACACCCTGATACACTGACAATGTATCGTGATGGAGTCGCACTTGCAAGGTAAAAACAAATATATAAATATGACGCTCTGCCGAGCATGATATCATTTTTGATAAATTCATTAATATATGAACACGAATGTGAATTTCTATGTATCACATAACTGTATAAATTATTGTAATATCGATTTTCGGTTACAAGCACGATCTATAGGCAAATGTTAAAGCACGCGGACAAAATATAGTTAATAAATATAATTAATAAATGTGACTGCATATTTAATTGAATAACTATTTTAACCTTATTCCACAAATTAAGTCCCAAGAAGAAGTTATACTTTGATATCGCGTTTGAATACAATTATTAAAATCTATTGTGTTATTGCACAAGTGAAAATATTTATATTTATAGCATGGGGTTATTGCACATATGATTTACATGTCAACATTAACAGTTGTAGTCCACTTTCAAGCCGATTCCTCCGGTTACACGTCGAGGCGCGCTACACGACTTTATGGCCGCTGATATATGTAACCCATGCACATTATTTAGAACACGTTAAATTACTTATTGCCTTGTAGATGAATAATACTATTTGACAAATATGTTCTGCTATATGATGTATACCTGTCATGTTTAATGATTGGAATAGTCACAACGAAAATATAATCCGTGACAGTAGAAAGCCATAAATTCTTATTTATTGGCCACGTATGGGCAGCTGTATTGTAAGATGTCATTAAAACAGAAAGAAAGTGACAATAAACGACAATCACTTCACATTTGCGGACGCAGAACTACGCATCTACGTTCACAGTTCAGGCAAACATGTCTGTTGTTTCGACATACTAGTTTCGATATTTTGAAGTCTACGTCTGAAGTAGATTAATTTCTGAATACATGATGATTGATATAGTGGCATTGAGTCGGCTGTTCAATATAATATCAACATCCACGTCTGCATTCATTCATTGAATAATCGTATGGACGCTGGAGCCTAAAACGAGGATTCATGATTGCATCCTTCTCCAGTGAGGAACGTCATTTTCTCTAGTTTTCCCAGCCAATGTAAATGAATCACTCGCCACGTCTGTGTTTGTGTGCCAATCTGTGACTTATTCCATGCAGGGTCTGTAAGGACCGTCATTATAGCAGATGTTAGTGAGCAGTCAGAAATGTGTAGCTCGTTGAACGCCAACTAACTTAGCGATATGAGCAACTCAAATGGTCGACAACATTAGCAACATATTCGATAACGGGATTTTCGACAGGATTCCTGATCAAAAACTGGCACGGTCAATACCATAAGACGCGTATCCAGGATGTGAGGTATTACGTCTTCATAGAATATCTGAACTCTTGTAACGATGTGCTTGTAGAGGGACGAAACAGTATTGTTTTAGTTAGGTCTACAAGTCGTGTGAAATGGTGAGTTAGCTTCATATGACATCCCTGACTACCAGTCGCAGGCAAAGAGGTGACGTAGCCGGTGACGTTTACGAGTCGGGAGCAAAGTAGAAATGGGCTCCGTGTTATACCTACATGTAGCCTATAGTTCAATTCTTTAATACCTTTTCAGTTAATCGGTTGTGGTATTAATACATACTATTAGAGGCCCCGAGATTACGAAACATTTTGAGTACGATTTCATGCTGAACTCAAAGTTGTGTTCACAAATCGCCATATAAAATGTAAGCTTGAGCATTAAATCGTACTCAAAATGTTTCGTAATCTTGGGGAATGATTGACAATATAATTATGGTAGAAGTACACTCTAAGGAGACTGTACAAGTCTATACAAAGAGCTATTCAAATTACATAACTGTTTGTCAGTTTGCATACCAAATATTTCTATTAAGTTTGAACGTGTTTTCAGTAATAAATTTCAATAGACTAGTATGTATGTGCGAGTCGTGTGCAGCATGGTGATTAGCTCTAGATAAACGCAAGACGTACACTCAATATGATACGTGTAACTGTATTGTTTTGTAGGAGACTATTTATAATGAAAGGATGAGATGGATATGTGAATGATAACCTGTTGTGCCTTGAACGGTAGCTTGGGTTGTATACTCCCCATGGAGTTGAGAATGAAATTGACTGTATTGATCCAGGTAATAATGCAACGCTATGAGTATGCTATCAAGCGTGGATTTGGCGCAATATACATGTTCACATTATTATTATTTTATTATTATTATTAATGTCATCTTTATGTTCAGACTAAAGAACATATATATTTAAATATAATGCTCTTTACCATACTGTATTGTATTGCCCAAAGTTGTATTTGCAGGTTTGTAGAACGAAAAAAGTAAAGTGTTCTCATTCGATACAGTCTAATTAACTAACAGAAGCAATAATGCACAAATATAAATTACATCAGTTAAATATTAACTCCACCATAACAAGTTCGGATAATTGTGTTGATTAATGTATATAGAAGTGCATTGTCAGTTGAGGTGGCTATATAGCTGGTTAAACTAGTAATAAACCACACAGCGTTAGACGTTCGACGAGATAAGGAATCTTGGAAATACTTAGACTTAAATGACACAATAAAGTAGCCAGCACTAAATCAATCGTCTCTCAGTTTTTCTCAGTAGGAAGAATCGATTCCAATTGATGCAAGGTTACTGTCCGAAATATATCTTATTCAAAACATATAATACCGTGTATACATTTAGCTGTTATTTGAGTTAAGAGATGTGTCAACGTCACCCATGTCCAACTTGTTACTTATCTTTACAGTCTGGCATGCTCAGACATAGTTTGGTAACATAGATATTATTATTAATAGATGGGGCCGTGCACACACGGCTTTTCCACATCCTGGAGAAAATACGTAACTCGAGGGCTGGATTCAAATTTATAACAATCCGTTTCTAGTATGATGCGCATGCCACTACAAGTAATCCACAAATATACTGGAAATAGATGTGTGATAGGCATGACAGCCAGATTACCGTCTTACCATTGTACTTCCTGTAAATGTGCCAGCATAATCTTCTCGAGATACAGTATGCTGTGCTCGTTAGTTCCAAATGGCAAAGGTATAGAGTAATGCATTAACCCTCTTAACTGCTAGGGACAGTTAAGCCAAACATCCTGCATTATTCGCTGGAAGCATCAAAATTGGTCTACTTACACATCTGTAAATATTAAGCATGCAATTATGTGATGGTCAATGGCTCAAGATTACTTAGCATTGAATGTGTTTGTGTTGTGAATAATCATCAAATTAGTAATTGTCCAAGCCATGGCGAATACATCTTTCGTTAATGGATCTCAATTGTATTGCACACATGCAATCACAACATCAAAATAATCAACTTGAGATCCCACTTTCACTCAAACACTACGGGCCTTCTCAAAATGTCAACTAATCAAATGCATGCACCTAAATAAACTTCTATAGATACCCACATATGGATGCGTACAAATAATGAGACACTTTAAAACTAACTATCATACGTTGATGATAGTCAACGTTAATCTTGAACGTAGATACAATCACACAATAAAGGTCATTGGGTGGACGGCGGCATTTATGTCGTACTAAATCTCTACACTTTATAGTTTTTACTTGAATAATCATGACACGCCCTTTGCAGAACGTACTTGCACGACTCTGAAAAATTCATTCCTCCTCGTCTCGCGAACATGTAACCTGATTAGATATTTGATTAAATATTGCAGTCTGATTAGATATAGGATTACCTGGATTTAGCAGCATCTAAATCGGATTTATTTTCAAGTATTTCAATATTACCGACTTCCTAGACAGACGAGATTAGTCCAATGCGAATGCGTTTGGTTTAGCATTGCCTAGGCTAATTTCTATAGTCGTAAAGAAATGGTGTGAAAGTGATACTGCGAGTAGATAACGCTTCCACGACGAATGTGATACCTTGTCACTATAGTCTGACTCTGCCAATACTGTATTGCTATATTCTGTAATCTAAATCCGTTCGTGAAATACCATAGTTCGCACAGGCAATATTATAGTATATAATATATTAGTAATTAATATTGAAATTACTAGAAAGTAGATTGCGATGACTTTTAAACACCATCTAGAAATTCCATTCTCTAATTCATACATTATTGTCGATAACTTAGCATCCTACAGAATAAGATCTTAAATAAGGGTTTACAAATATGAACGTGGATTAACAATTCAAGAGCAGTGATACACCATCAGTTATGCGCTTACCCATTTACTTGCAACATACGAATAGTTAGCTAACTGTGCCTATCTATATGGCATGCCGTTCAAATTAATGTTCTGTGACGACACGAACTGAGTTCCCATGTCACGTACTACACCTGAAGGGTCGTAAGACACTCGGCAGAACATAGCATCTACTCCATGTTGGATTCAGAGACCAGGACAATGATGCAGCGTTGTGTATTAGCTGTGAGTCACCTGGACGAGCAGCACGTATCTGTTGGAGCACTGCACCTTGCCAAAAACATTCTAGACACTCATCAGAAAGCACATCCGCGCACCGTAAATAAACAGTGTTCTTGTTCACGGTATGACATTAACACTTATTGCACCAATAAAATAATTGCACTCTTCGTAGATCAAAGTTCACCAAGACAGACAATGGGAATAACATATAGCTGACGGCTGCATATTTAGGAATATTCATATGCACAGTGCGTACACAATATTGGGTCTCGTCCAATCATAATTTTCATTTCTCTAGGGTGCACAAGGAATGCAGAACGCCAGGTTGTATTATTATGATCCGCAAAGTGGTTCCCTGAAATTATGAATATCCCCATGCTGGCTTCCACAGTAGATATCGCCAGTAGAAGATCAAGCGAATCTACTACAGGAGATATCGCTTGTACCGATTCTACTGCATGATATAACGCTTAAAGGTATGTATGGGGTTGATTGATTACCTATGGACAACTAGCGATCAATTTTATTGACGCATGTGTTACGATGACGTAGCAATAGACGATTTGATTGACATTCCGTTGCCGACAGCACACCTACATGTCAAAATGTAAACTGTTTTCTAAGCATGGATTAGCCATTGACATCCGAAGGTGACGGTCGGCAATGTGCAAGACCGGAAACTAACGGAATAACCGAACGCGCTGAATTTGGAGTTTGACGCGAGTATTTATATCTGGATAATTACATATTCGATACCGTTTATCTTCACATTAGATCATTTGAAATAGGTATAACTGGCATATTACTTCCCCTGGGTGAAGTGGACAGGATTTAGCTTGATGTTTTAAACGACAATTTCCATGGCTAACAGTGCGTAGCTCGTTTGATGTGTCATGGAGACAGCGACATTAAGATCTCTGATGGCACTATTGACAGTCCGTACGTTCGCAGATGTAGCTGAAAATAATGCTTGCAATTGCAAGGTATATGTGAATTGGAAGGGAACAGCAGTCGTACAGTTAAAAAAATAGATACCTTTCAAATAAAAATATCCCGAAGAACAATATCGATTTATCGGAGCACATATACGTATTAATTCTAATAGGTAGCCACGTTGTATGTAGTAGCACGCTATTGTTGACATATTTACAAGACTTTCTACAAAAGGCTTCTTTAGTAATTACGGTATATGACATGCAAATAGTGTTACTCTCTAGCTGTCACGTTTACTTATTGCATGTGCTTGTCTTACTATATAGCGTAAACTATAGCAACTAGTTCATAATGTTGTAGAATGGTAAACATGATTCCAACGTTAGATGATTCTAAATATTTGCGCATCTATGTCAAAATATTAATATGAACAAGATATTGGAAGTTGGATGTATTGGATGTATCCAAATAGAATTACAATGCGATAGTTAATGAAGATATCAACAATAATATAATATTAGTGATCACAGAGGCACATATGCGTTCTTGGATTTTCAGTTAGCTACAAATAAGTGCTATAAAAGAGATGTTTGGTGTTACAAAGGTGACTATATCAATTTTAACTTATTAATAAATGAAACAAATTGGGTAGAATTGTTTGAACAAAATACTGATATTGACGAAGCTGTGAAATTATGTTATGATTTATTACTATAAGCCATGGTTTGATTCTGGTCTAAGAAAGTAATTTAGAAAACGTAATAGACTGAGATGAATATCCCCAAATAGCAATAAGTATCAACATACATTGGCTTATAAAAGGCAAAGAAATAAAGTAAATAATATGAAATATTATGCGAAGGAAGGATTTTATTCC
>JAUTBT010002430.1:0-10110 GCA_032361225.1 Lepetodrilus schrolli | reverse complement strand
CCCCCCCCCCCCCCCCCCCCCCCCCCCCCCCCCCCCCCCCCCCCCCCCCCCCCCCCCCCCCCCCCCCCCCCCCAGGCTTTTGATGATGGTTTTCATTTAAAACCATCTATAGTATACTTAAATATTATTCGTCACATATGGGTGAAAGATTCCATATGTGACGTAAAACAATAATTCACATACTCACTGCATGTAAACAAATGACTAACAGAATACTTTTGCTTTATTTTGTATTTATTATGATTATTACTAAAAAATATTTAAGTAGGCAGCTAACGTACTAGTCCAATAATTATGGGATGCTATGCAAGAATGTGTAACTGACGAATGAAGTTCCTGTAGAAGTCAGTTAACCGTTTCTTCTTGCTAGGCTTGGCACTGTATTTGCACTTTTGTCTCGTTAAAGGGCCATTATGTTAATGGCCAGTTTATATATTATTTTGTAATTGTATTTCCAGGGTGGCCATCATGTCGGCGCTTCAGCGGTTCGTAGGGAAAGTGACCCGAACCAAGACAATCAATGAAGAATACCACGAGACATCACTGCGACGATGTCTGAACACCTTCGACATCACCATGCTGGGGATCGGTCACATGATCGGCGCGGGCATCTACGTCCTGACCGGAACCGTTGTCCACAACAAAGCGGGGCCGTCGGCGGTCCTGTCGTACTTGCTGGCTGGAGGCGCCGCCCTTCTCTCCGCTCTGTGCTATGCAGAGTTTGGAGCTCGAGTTCCTAAAGCTGGTTCTGCCTATTCTTACACTTACGTCACCGTTGGAGAGATCTGGGGTTTTGTGATTGGTTGGAATGTCGTACTGGAACATCTGATTGGAGCGGCAGCAGTGGCCCGTGCATGGAGTGGATCGGTCGATTCCATTTTTAACGGGGCTATTAGGAACAGTACCATCGCTACCATAGGATATATGGGACGGGACAGCCAGTGGATATCCGACTATCCGGACTTTTTAGCCTGGGCAATCACTATTGTGGTCTTTACCATAGTAGCCACAGGAGCGAAATTTTCAATTCATTTTAATAGCACCTTTACAATATTAAATGGAATAGTTATCGCATTTATCATCTGTGCAGGGTTTTACTATGCCGATATCGACAACTGGACGAACACGGCTAAGGGCGGGTTCTTTCCCTACGGGTTTACCGGAACTTTAGGCGGAGCTGCGTCCTGTTTCTTTGCCTATATAGGTTTTGAAGGCATTGCAACGGCTGGCGAAGAAGCTCGCCACCCAGAGAAGTCAATCCCATTTTCCACGGTTATCGCCCTTGCTGTGGTGACGGTGCTGTACATGCTTGTCAGTATCAGCTTGACCCTGATGGTGCCATATGACCAGACAGATCCGACTGCAGCATTCCCGATGGCGTTTGCCTACAGCGGAGCCACATGGGCCAAGTATATAGTAGCAGTAGGAACATTATTCGGAATAACCACTTCTCTTCTTGGCGGAGCATTTTCTCTACCCCGGGCAGTTTACGCAATGGCAGACGACGGACTACTTTTCTCCGTTTTTGCCCGTGTCCATCCATGGACACAAACTCCAGTTTGGTCAATTGCTGTGTTTGGCTTTCTTTCAGCGTTAGGAGCCTTATTCTTTGAAATTGAGACTCTCGTAGAATTTATGTCAATAGGAACACTACTAGCGTATACAATTGTAGCAGCTAGTATTATAATCCTCAGATATCAACCAGTATCCAAGTGCCAATTTCAACTAAAGCCGGAAGATGCACCGGCAGAAGAGGACGCGATGTCAGAGAAAAGCGTTATAATGAAGAAGTCTAAAAGCCACGATGACTTCGGCAGGCTGAGATCAAGTCTAAAAGAGCTTCCATTTCTCCGTGACTTGGAGCCAGGAAGTGGAGTTGTTCTGGCAACAGTATTAATGGGCGTCATGGCCGTATGTCTGTGCTCCACGTGCGTGTTTGGCTTTCCATTTTTATCTACTGCCACCTGGTGGATTATCGTCCTTGTCATAATCTTCAGCGTGGCAATCGTCTTCTTCTACTTGGTCATCGTCGCGCATGAGCAGAACGATGCATTTATGACGTTTCAGGTTCGAATTCACATTTCTTTAGATATACATAATACATACCATCGTATAATGCCTTAATAATACTAAGAAGAAGAAAAAGGCGAACTAAAAAAAAGTATATTGCATTATTTGATAGTCTAGATTGATGAATTTGTTATTTGATTATTTTCCGTTTAATATGTAATATGTTACAACCTGATGATAGGAATACTGGTTTAGCTGTATGTAAATTGTATTTCAACATCATGGACATATTTTGTCTTAACAGATTCCTCTGGTGCCACTGCTACCGACGGTGTCCATCGTCGTGAACATTGCCCTGATGTTGTCCTTGTCCTATCTGACGTGGATCCGGTTAGGAATATGGCTGGCTGTCGGTGAGTATACTCTACCAGCACCGGGACCAACACGAGGCATTGTCATTGACTAAGCCTTAACGATAATCACATACTAGTAGTTAATAGTATAGCTATAGATAGTAAGTAATACGTTGTTATTTGATGGTTCTAATGAATATATACAATTATCGGAATTCAAAGTATGAGATTATTTAATCAAAAACGTGCATGATTACTAGAACATTATGTGGTTTGTAATTGGGAATCTGAGAACAGCCATTAAGCATTAAAAATTAACCTCCTTCGAGGCAATTGAGTATTTCACCAATACACTCGGAAAGACACATGCACACGCACGCTTGCACATACGTTCGCTCACACCTGCGCACACACAAATACAAACACACACACACACACACACACAAACAAACACACACACAAACAAACACACACACACACACACGAACATACAGACACACACACACACACACACACACACACAGACAGACACACCGACACACACACAAGCATACACACAAACATAAACACGCGTATTGAACATGGGACAGATCTGACGACTGGGAACTACGAAGTGTTACAACAGTTCCCGCCTCTCTTTCACAGAGCTGGAGGTGTATTTCGCCGACACACGAACACACACACGCACATACACAGACACACAAGCACAAACACAAACACGCGTACTGATCATGGGGCAGATCTGACGACTGAGAACTACGAAGTGTTACAACAGTTCCCTCCTCTGTTTCACAGGGCTGGTGGTGTACTTCGCCTACGGGATGCACCACAGCAAGGAGAACAAGGATGTGCCAGGGTATGGGCCTATGGTGGAGTACACAGGCGACGCCTCCTTAGGGGAGGGGACGATCTCTCACATGGACGAGGAGATCAAGGAGCAACAGCCTCCCAGGAGGGATGAGGGACTTCCAATGGACTTCTGAGGAGGGACAGGACGAGAGAGCAGATCAAAAAATGGTTTTATGAATATTAATGCTGCTATAGAATAAACCCCAAAAGGTCAGCTAGTTTTGTCAGCTTTTCCAACGGCCATCACTTCCCTTTCCAATTAAACTACTGGGCAGTGGTATGTGCATGGAGTGATTAGGAACTAGTTGCCACATGGGAGCACATTGTAGTGTCCATGATTACGGTTTAGAGCCAATTGGAGTTGAAAGGAGATTGGATCTTGTCATTAAATAAATATCCAATATTTGACTTTGGAAGGTCGTCAATAATGTACATACAAATGAAATGATGCGATTAATCAACTGAGTAAATTTGTTATAGAAAGAGCAATTTGTTTTGTTCTTGAATAAGAAATACGCATTTCAAAATGTTAACAACAACATTATTAGCACAAATAACGATTCTGCCTAAGCATTATACGAACATTTTTGTGCAGTTCAGTAGTCATAAATGTTTATCAATGCCATACACATGTGATAGAGATGGGATAAGTGCTTACGTAACAAGGCGTACAGGATAATAATAATAATAATAATAATAATAATAATAATAATATATTTCTAACGTTCCAACTAGATGTATCAAGATTCAGAGTCAACAGAATAAATAGACTAGACAGGATACAATTCTTATCAACCGCCAACCTGTTACCAGTATCAATTCTATGTTTTCTGATTGTAAGATTAGTGTATGAGCTTCACTCCTATATGTATACATGTAGTTTGGTACATAATACATTATTTATGAATTAATGGTTTAGTGATTAGTAGTAATGCTGCTGTTTTCCCGACTTTTCATATTTCATCTATAGTATTAATAACCTCTTAGCTCAATCAATATATCCTCCTGTACACACACACACACACACACGCGCACACACGCACACACCACACACACACACACGCGCGCACACACGCACACACCACACACACACATGCATACACACATACACACACACCACACACACACACACACACACTGACATTCTCCTTGCCTCTCGCAAGCGCTTCTCTTTATCAATCTAAATCTTTATCAGTCTGTTCTCTCCATCTATCTATACCTTCTACGTACCTCCGTCTCTTCTGTCTATCTCTCATATTCTATGTACAAGTTTCGCATGTTTCCGTACCTCTAGCCCTTCTTCTCTACCCGGCTCGAACATAATCTAGGTGTCTCTCTTGTTCTGTTCTCTCTATCCACTTTTCTCTATTTATCTCTCCATCTGCCTCATGTTATCTTTCAGATTCTCTACACGTCTATACTTTTCTTTATCACTGTATGCCTTCTATACCTCCCAACACAAACAATTTACGCTTCATCCGATAAAACCACTAAGTTTTGGTTACGACTTACGGCATTATATTTCGAAATTGGCCAACAGTTGTATATTCAGTCAATTAAAACAATATTAGACGACCACATTTCTAGAAGAATACGATATAGTGTTGACATATTCATGCAACTTGACTTTCAGTGTAAGAGTTCGTATCCATGTTCAATGGAATGTATCTCATGTGGTTCTGTTTTAGGAGTAGTCTCCAGTGGGTATATACTATTACTAGTCTTATAGTTGCGCTAAATGTTTGAAACTAGTTATGTCAGTTATTTGTGAATGTTGAGAAAAAAAATGCATGTATTATTTGAAAATGTTGAATTATTTACTATCTACCGTTGTGATATGTGTGAAATGTGTGATGTTATGAGATATGCATGCATGGATGGTTTCTCTTTTACTTATGCGATGAATATAAAGTACGCAAAGAATATAAATATGCACAGAAAGAGCGAGAGCATGTAATGAACAGTACTATCCAATATGGGACCATACAGTGCTCTCGTAAGTACTCGTTCACCATGTATAAGAGAGGGCTACTATCTAGAGCGCTGTCTCATAGTGGATAAGAACGCTTCGTGAAACTATACCTTAGTTGTTTGTTCTGTTCATTACACCCGCTCGTTCCCTCTGTGTATATTAATATTGTTTGCGTACTTTATATTCGTCAAATGAGAGAGCGTCATAAAGAGCTTCGTTAAATGGTGCGCAGTTCTATTCCTGTGTTCCTTTAGTGTAATTTACTGAATAACTACTTCGGTTACCTAAAGTTACATCACAAATATACCTACTTAGGTTTAGGATACGTTATGCTCAACGAGAAAGATTAAAGTAAATCATATATTATAATCATGTGCTGGAAAATACAGACACTATCTCATTTTAAACTATTAAAGAAGCAAGATCATACCTGCAAGTTTTTATCTATATATATTTTATTTATTTTTCTAAATAATATTACCAGTTAATACAAAAATATGAAAAGAAATCTATCCAACCTGTATCATCAATGCAAAGGAGGTCTTTCCCAACAGTGCTCTGTTCTAAATATAGACTTCGCGCGGACGTCGGAGAGGACAAATTCGAGTCCGAGGCAGTCCAGCACAGGCCTGTCTCGGGTCTGTTTTATGGAACGGTTTAGGCCTTGTATACTGCCCTGTCACAGATAAAACCCAAACTCGGAATTGTAAGATGTCTTATATTTCATCAAACACATGTCGATCAAGAGATCAACAACAGCTCACATAAAACACCGAGAAAGAAAATCACTGCTGTCAATAGCATTCTCTGTCACGGATCAACATCCACTTCTCGATAGATTAACCAGATGTAATGTTGTTCTTACGTGGTAATTTAACCAGCTGGTAGAAAGAAAGAAAAAACACTACCAAAGAAAAAAGCACTACCAATGTGAATGCATATCTTGGTTTCTGTGAGGTGGATCTGTATACACAGAAAGCTGTGACGTCACAACTTCCGGCGCGGCCGCCTTTTTGGGGGGTTGATGTCTTTGGATAGGATATAAATATATTTCTCGATGACTAAAAAATCTGAAAGAAATCTCACATGTCGGGGAAAGATTGCTCTTTCAGAATATACAATAACCCCGAAAGTGACATTCCCTATGCAAGTATGATTTTCCCTCTTTTACTTATAAATTACCTTTGCTTGATTAATTTCTTATAGATTGATGCACAAATTCAATTGATAAATTAAGTGCATCTAGTCATTTCTAGTGGCTGGTAATACACCTATCTATTATAATCTGATCACTGCAGAGCCATCGACAGTGTAAGCTTGCTATAACCGTACAACTATAGGAGTAACTATACTGAGCCATAAAAGAAACTTGATTTGGACTAAATGAGACATTGAAATTGACTACTTTCAAGTGCTTGAAAGGATATGTCAGCATATGGGCTAGACATACTTTACCAATAGATATATTTTAATATGCACGGGGTTCTGGTGAGGAACTCTGTAATACAATTAATCAAGATTTTGTTGTTGTTCAGTATATAAAATCAGAGCTTGCAGGAATCATGCTGTTTGTGATATTGTGGGAAAGCGCTAACAATACACTGTCAATGAAGCGAGGAATAGAACTGAGCACGTACTATAGTATATGTAGTTACAATAATGTGATAATGTGTTTATATTGTGATGTCGATGAACAGATGTGTACTAGCTATAAGCTTGCGTAGAAAGGTATCCTGAATTTGTGACTTGAAATCTGGCATAGATCTGTATACATGTATATCTGGCCCCGAGATTACTAAACCTTATGAGTACGAGTTCATGCTCAAGCTCAACTTTTATATGGGGATTTATGACAAACCTTTGAGTTGAGCATGCAAACATACTCGAGAAAGTTTCGAAATCTCTTGGCCTGATTTTACAAGAATACCGAGAATATGCCAGTGAAACGTTCTGAGCATTTCCAATATTGGTATAGAAATATGACTTTGTAACTATACCTATAAGCCATTAACACACTAGTTTAACACTAGATATACTGGTTTGATTAGCATGTGGTTGTCGATACAAGCTGCTGCACACTGTTCAATTGAGATAGCATCTCTGGAATAATCCACATTGGATACCAATCAGTGAAATTAATATTAATACTAGAAACTAATACAAAATACACCTACATGTATAACAATTAACCATGGCTATGTATTAATGTATATCTTTGAAATATCAATGTTATAATTGTCATGATATTATATTTTTTGATATGATAAAATTATTGTTGTTTTGCTCAGTGTTGACGATCATAATTATAAATAATATATATATATATATATATGGATGGTTTATTTTTAATAAAACTCTTCAATAATGTATGGAATTGTGTTTTATTTTCTCCTTGGGCTTGCATAGGAAATGTCTACCATTGAAAGCTACTCTGATGGTTACAATATTATTTCTTAATTTTCTGGTCATGAAGTAATTACGGATGCCTAATACAAATATCATCATATTAATACTAACCCTGTAGTAACTTGGTTGTGGTTGTAATAACGACACTTGCCATCGAGTCATTGCTAAATAATCTCCCAGTAAACCACGTTGTTCACAGTCGGAACTGAATGCAGGAGCAAAGCAAGGTGTTCCGATTGCCAGGAACTACAGTCAAAGTTACCTCTGGTCGATTGCCAGGAACTACAATCAAATTGACCTCTGGTCGATGGTATGCGCACCCATTAACGTTGCCTTTCATATGACATAAACCGCAGTTTCGCATTTTATTTAGGTTTAATAATTAGTCTAAATGCCTTGTTGCTTAAATTCGATACTCCTTCCATTAATATCAATTTACAGCAATCTATATCAATTTCCGAGCATCACGAGTAACTCTTGTTACCACAGTTAATATAATGGAAACATCAAACATAGATGACACTACACTGTTCACACATAGAATGTGTGCAGATCGACGGATAGTGTATACACGTAAATGTATTTTACACGGCCGATCCTGAATTTGTCATCACATACGTGTACAATAGTATTTTTAGGAATAATTACATTAAGTCTCTAGACGTTATGGTTAATTATTTTATTTAAAAAGTACTCTTATTAACCGTATAAACTGTCATCGATGTGAAATACAAAGTTGCCTTCCACATCATGTAGATCTATATTGATTTGATCAATGTCTGCACGTTTATGAACGCTTCGATAAGAAGTTTTATCTTCTCATTTTAGTTATAGATGTAAAGAAAATCGAACGCACGAGTAGATATTCAATATTAACGTAATAAGTAAGTATCTTCTGTGGCTATATATCTGTGATTGGTATTTTAATTCGGTATCTTTCTCACCGTAGCAAATATTATAGTGTACAATCAGCAAAACCTAATGCAAATACAACTTTACATGCTAGTATATGAGAGCAACTCGTACGTATTTTCCATGAAATGGCACCATATAATGATCGACTATCATAATCGCCTTTTCATTGGGTAAAAGCTTATGTTAATACCTATAGCATACCAATAGACTGCGCACGAAGCTCTCATATTCACTATACCATGAGACCTAAATAATATAGGAGGTTGGAAGTGCAATAAATCCATACTATAAATATAAATATTTTCACAAGTACAATAATACAATAAATATTTATAATTGTATTCATACGCGATATCAAAGTCTTTTTGGACTTCTTTTAGAGCTTCTTCGTGGGACTTAATTTGTCGAATATAAAGTTAAAAGAATTCTTCAATTAAATATGCAAACACATTTATTAATATTTCCACATTTACTATATTTTGTGTGTTTTAACCCAGTTCCCAAGACATTTGCTTATATATAGTGTTTGTGACTGAAAATCGATATTACAATAGTTTCTATAGCTATGTGATAAATAGAATCTCACATTCGTATTCATATATTACTGAATTTATTAAACTCGTTGGCAAAAATGATAGACATTCAGTATTATATGACCACTCGTGTTAGATCCTCTATATATATATTATTTTGTGGAAGCTAGGGCTTCTTGCAACGTTGTCCTGGTCTATGATCAGTGTACATGTAATACATTTGATTCCTAGTATTTCTCAAACTAAATGCATGTTCTTCTAAAGGTGATTCATTGCTTAAACCCGTTATTGCTGCTTCAATAGCGACGAGGATTGAATACAGATCTAGAAGAAGTGCTCATAAAATATGTCACTATTCCCCCGTTTCTTTCATGGTTACTCGACTAAAGTAAGAAGAATAATCAACCAACAACAAAAAATAATCCGGAATGTCTGTTGCAGTTTCAGTTAACATGCAACATGCATCCTTTCACGAAGCTCTCTTATCCGCTAAAATACCATAGCGCTCTCTTTGCAGTGTATTAACTATCAACAAAGAGAGCATTATAGTCTCTTAGTGGACAAGAGAGCTTCGTGAAAGGATACCCAGTTCTTTAAATTACAACATGTCCATGCATATTATAAGTTGGCTTATTTAATACCAAACTAACTCTTCGCTCGGCCAACCGCTTGAACCGGAAACCGCTGACTCTGAATGTAACGCAGGACCTATATAATGTCGTACTTATTTATCTACGGTATTCACCTATCTCTTCCAGTATACCTGTAATATACACCTCATCATAAGTTAAGCGCCACCCAATATTATTGAATGTAGACGCTGTTGTAGCTCTGATAAAACTATCGCACGGTTCAGGGGCGCTATTCCCTGATAGACAAGAACAAACACAATATATCATAGTGATTAAAAGAAAAAAACAATATTGTGAAAGAACACAATGTCATTTCGTATAGGTAATGGCCATCAACCGTCTACAGTAGGTGTCAGGTAGACCCTTTATGGGACCACGAGGCTATTGCAAGACAGAAAACTCAGTAGCGTGTGTAAGCACCATGGACATTGATTACTGCT
>JAUTBT010002429.1:0-10110 GCA_032361225.1 Lepetodrilus schrolli | reverse complement strand
TATCTATATCTATATATATATATATAAAATATATATATATAAAATATTTATATCTATATCAATATCTATATATATATAAAATATATATATATAATATTTAAAAAAATTAAATGCAATGTCAGACATTTTCATTAAATGAAATTAAATGAACATTTATTAAGTAATAACATTATTTTCAAAAAGGATAATTATATCTCATAATTCTACACAATAATTGTTACTACCAATACTAAGAAACCCATTTAAGACATTAGATCCAAATTATTCCTGGTATTGGACAGTTTCACACATTTTGCCACTTACTTGGTCAGACTTGGAAGGGACGAGGGACGTTGACGGTAGGTTGGTTTGATGTCGTCTCCATACTCATCTAAGATGTTGTAATATGTCATCGTGGGGAGACCTGGGAACAAACAAACACTCGATGAAATCCTCCCGTAACTGTGTCCACTGTCCTATACAGCACAGCCCGTGTGTGACCTAAAATTTCAGAAGTATTTTAGAACTTGTTCCTATCGTACCGTGAGAAACATTGAAATGGTACCCAGTGTGAATGGATGAAATCTGAATATTAACCACCTAGTGCTGACAGCAGTGTGAATACAACAAGGATTGAGTTGTGCAGCTCCATACTCTCTATGGAGTTGAGAAGGTCAATAGTAATATTTTGGTGCAGCTGAGAAGCAGTACATTGTAAGGCAACTTGCATTACATTAATACAATACAGTCCACATTTATACTTACAGTATTCATACATTAACTTTCTACCCACTAAAGGTTCCAGACTTGCGCTATTGGCCACGTAAGTAGGTCAGATCTATTTTTAGAATTTCCAAGAATTACCCACAATCTACTAAGTTCCGGTGATAGCCAAAAACAAGTACTAGGCCTAAACTCCAGATAAAATCATAATACGCCGTTAATGCGGATTATGTGCTTAAATTTCTGTTCGATTCAGAGATGAATCATGTTGTTCAGCTTGTAGGTTATTACCAGAATCGTTAAACCGGATATGTCTAAAAATAGAATTTGACCCACTTATGTGCGCTATTACCGGTAATGTGTGTTTTAATGATTACACCCGCTAAGGTGAAATATGGTAAATAATTCATCTCAACATGACCTCTACCTACCAAGTTCGACATCCGATGACGTCGGGGATGGCTGATCCCGAATAAATGGAAATCCCTTCTCTGATCTCTGATTGGACAGCCAGCAGGACGGGTGAGGACAGACCGCGCCGCAGCATGTCTCATCCGTAATCATGTTTGGAGGATTTCCTGTCCTCCGCAAGGTACCTATTGGCAATGCGGAATGAATCGTACATTAGTCTTAAATAAATTAACAATGAAAATCACGTAACTCCCAGGAAGTGATGAAACCAGCCTTTTACTCTTTCACGATACAACAATCTATGAATTGAGTAGTATACATCAATCAGGCCCTGAGATTACGTAACCTTTACAAGTACAAAGTCAAACTCATGGTTTTGTTCATAAATCCCCATATAAAATTGGAGCTTATATGAAATAGTCTTACTTAAAAAAACAAATACACAACACAAAGTACATCTGTCCATTGTCATGATTATTGTTAACAGTGAACCATAACATCTGTCAGACACTATCTTTGTCTCTTGCAAATTCCACCATCACTGGGAACTGTGTGTTGTGTTGGTGCTAGCGGCCTCGGTTATCCACCTATATTACAAATGTTTGAATTTTTCCAGAGGTTATTTAGTGTAATACATACGTAAATATTGCATGATAAACATTTTTGTTTGCAGTAATAATTTCCATTGCCTGTGTCAATCAGTGTTGTGGTTATTGTTGATTATTGATTTAATTTCTAAATAAGCATACATAACTCGCATATATAGCCTTGACCTTACCAGGATCTGACAAATGCACGTTATACATTATCGCAGGTATACTATAGCATTGGCACTTTGAAAAAATACGTCAGTTTAATTTTTAAATAAACTATTTTGGATCGTAATCCATGGGTGGACGCCATTTTGAAACATCACCATGGTGCTTTAAGTCCGCAGTCAACTGGTATAATAAAAAAGTAAAATATTACCTCATTATAATTATTTTATTATGATACATTTTATTTAATATTTATATGAATAAATATTATGTCGACGTGAACTTGTTAATAAAAATAATAATGCTATATTCACTGCTGATCACTCCGGAAGTGCTTTAGACGTCGACGGGTTTGGGTTGTGAGTCACATCGACAGCTAAATCACGATGGATTTGAGTTCTATGAGCCAAAAGTTAAAAAAGTTTGCTGGATCTGCATCTACACAAATTAACAGAGCAGTACAGGTAATTATGCTGGCATTTGTGAGACAAAGAGTCAATCATTATTATGGAGTTTTCATGATCAACTTGGCCCGCCCTCTTGACAGATCGTCGGTAGATTTCTACATTTGTAATGGTGACAGCTTGCGCATTTCCAATTACCTAGCATATATACCAGCAATGACATGGCGGCGTGCCAGTTTAATTTTATTGGGCAATTAGCATTCTGCATGTCAATAAATGATAAATGCCTGCATTCTTAACGACCATGGTCAGATGGTTTGGCGAAACTTGATAGATGACAGTTTCCTGTATTTTCTAAACAAGTAGATCATACATGATGAATACATGGGATGGGTCTCAATTGCTGTTAGATAGTGTGTACAATAATGCCAAGAATTATGTTTTGTGTAAACATTGTAAGCTATTGGGATTGATATGGTAAAAGATCATATTTCTTTTACAAATTACATCAAGTTTACTAATGACACACTACTGACATAGCCAGCTTATAGCTATTTTCATTAAACAAGAAATAGTTCAGGGAGATGGTCAATTTCACAAAATAGTTGGACCTTTCTTGTGAGATGGATTTCAATTAGACTTGAACTTTTGATTTCTTGGATTCCACCATCGTTGTAGTAATAACTATCTTAATGCCAAGCAGCCAGATTATCTAAAAAATAATAATATCAATATAATATTATTATTATTAATTTAACATCCAATAATTTAGGTAGTACTGGAGCAATTTATCATTGAATTGATTGATTAATGCTAATTCTTGTTTTTACAATTGTTGATTTCAAATTCCATTAAAGCGATGATGAGAAAAGGTTTAGAAAGTATTAACCCTCTCCATGCTGAAGGCAACCAGAGATGCCTTAATCAGCAGTGTCTGTGCCTAATCCAGCAGGGAGAGGGTTAAACATACAAAGACAATACAATGCAACATCTGGGATATTTTTCATGCTATTATTAATGGCATACACTCACAGAGATTTATGGTCATTTTGGACTAGCGCTTAGTTGCAACTGCAAAGTACATTCACTTGACATACGTGCAATCATGTTTGTACTTTGAATTTTGAAAAACCGTTTCACCATTGTTTGGTAGGTAAGATTCCACTGCAACCCCCGATATCAAACTTTGCATTAATTGCCAGTATAAATGTGTAAACAACCTGAAAATGGTTGTAATATTTTTTTGCTTCATTATAATATTAACAATATTAATGCAAGGGGACATAACTCTAGGTGGTACAACTCTGTGTAAAAGGGGAAACAACTAAATTTGCCTTGTTTTATCTACATTTAGTGACTTGATGAAAATATTTGTATTTATTGTCGCAAGACCATAAAATACATAAAAATATGAAAATATTGAAAATAATTTTGACATGCGAAAGATACAGTTTGTTGCCCAATATTCTTGTGTAGACAAATCAAATGTACTTACTTTCAGGTTAAAATATGTTTGACCATGAAATATGTCGACAAACCATGATTATATGCGTTTAAAGCTACAAAGCTTCAAACTTCAACTTGGTCCACAATTGAAACTGACCATTCTGCAGCAGTACAAATGATGTTGATCTGTTTTGATGATCAATATTTGATTGTATGGAAGCTTATCAGAGCCAAATAAAGGACAGTTTATTGTAATTAATGCTTGGGTCAGTCAATAACTGCCAGCCAAGTAGTAATATGATAAGAGTTTTAAGTTTACAAGTGGACTCAAAAACATTTACTGCTATGAGTATATTGTCTATAGGTCTGTGAAGCTGGAGTGCATACCACCTTGTCGTACATTTTTTGGTTTAAGAACATTTGTAAATTCATCAGCCAGTGAAGATGTGACCATCATGTCATGCAGTGATGAGTAACAATGGACATGGCGTGATGTGGACAGTGGTTAAGATGTCATCATGCAGTGATGAGTAACAATGGACATGGCATGATGTGGACAGTGGTTAAGATGTCATCATCATGCAGTGATGAGTAACAATGGACATGGCATGATGTGGACAGTGGTTAAGATGTCATCATCGTGCAGTGATGAGTAACAATGGACATGGCGTGATGTGGACAGTGGTTAAGATGTCATGCAGTGATGAGTAACAATGGACATGACATGATGTAGACAGTGGTTTTGACATGGAATAATGAGTAACAATGGACATGACATGATGTGGTCAGTGGTTATGACGTCATGCTGTGATGAGTAACATTAAAAATGGACATGGCGTGATGTGGACAGTGGTTATGACACCATGCAGTGATGAGTAACATTAACAATGGACATGGCGTGATGTGGACACTGGTTATGACGTCATTCAGTAATGAATAACAATGAACATGATGTGATGTGGACAATGATTATGTCGTCATGGAGTGATATGAGTAACAATGGACATGGAATGATGTGTAAAGTGGTTATAACGGATTGTCCTCATGTCGGTTCTACTCTTCTACAATCAAGCAAAGCTATTTTTACCTACTTTAAAATTTTTTTTTTACTGTTATTTGGGTGGTAGCACACTGGCAAAATGTTAGACTTTGGAGCTAAAGCCCCAGTTCAAATCATTTCCTGGCAGCCAGCAGATGGTTAATTCTATTCTTCTACAACTAAACAAAGCTATTTTAACTTACTTTTTAAAAACATCTTTTGACTGTTATTTATTCATATTCAATATGGAAAAAATACCCTACTTGTCACTTGAAATTACAGATTTAATCTGTATTATGTCTCAGGAAAGTAAATGTAAGTGCTTCACTAAATAATTCCAATTGCCTAAGTTACATAAATGTTACACAGGGTAATATGATCTATAAATCCGTATCTCATGAGTTGATATTGTCACTGTATCAAAAACGTCCGTGCAGGAGCACTGATTGAAATACGTTGACTTGCCAGATTAGAGTTATTGCCCCTGAATACAGCTGTCCAATCCATTTCTATCAGATGATTGATCGGGTTAACCTCCGTGAGCCCGTAGCCTGTTGGGATTAGCGCGGGATTAATTGATTGATGCAGTTGAATGCTTCAGTAATTATTGTTAAGTGTCGCCAAAGTGAACACATCTCGTAAGGAAAATGATAGTAGTGAGCTTTCCTGTATGTGTATTAGTAAATGCAAAAACATCTTGTAGAAATTTCAAAAAAAATAATTAACCCTACTCTTTTTATAAATCAAGTATATAGTTTTAAAAACTGAATATCAATCTATGCCAAGTAAACATGTGCAATTGCATTTAATCCAAACTGATCATCAATATTTATGAGTTAATGTTTCAATTGTCTTCATGTTAACCCCTTTGCTCTTGTATATTATGTGTCCTTGACGCATGGACTATGTTGACCAGCTTGATAGCCCATGGTCAAGCTTTAGGACTGTATTATGTCTGACTTTCTTCTAATTTTCTAGGCTTGAAGATTACATAGGCTTATCACTCCGCGAAGAGTTATAAAAGTTAACACCAAAGTTAACAGTTAGCACCAATAATAGCCTATTTATATTATACTCCATAAAGAAATTGGCTGATTTAAAATTAATGTTAATTGTATAGAAACTGGCTGATTTGTAATCAGTTTTAACCATGAGGAAATTTGGTGATTTATAATTAATTTTAACCATATGGAAATTGGATGATTTTTAATTAATTATAACCATGAGGAAATTGGCTGATTAATTTTACCCTTCTAACTGCTGAAGTCAACCAGAATTGCCCTAATAGCTGTGCGTATGATTGCTCTCACAGAGAGAATATTACATTTTAACAATGTCCTAATGCTTAAAAGTTAAATATATGCATCATTGAAGAAGTTCAACTGGAGGTGAATAGAAAAAAAAATCATTAAAAGATACATGTACGTAACACATGGCAGATGTGCATATTATCAGATTATTGACCAATTTCCAGCTGCGTATACGTGCATATAGATTGCTATGACTAATTTCAACATGTTCAATAACCAGCAGATGTTTCTCTAATAATATGTGTGCCACAGCAACAAACCATTTCTGGCAGACTGCCAGACATAACTCTGTTATCACTAATCAGATGGTCATATGTGTCCTTCTGTGTCTATTGATACTGTGATATAACTATCCACATAGTACTTACTACTATCGTAACTATGCATGTTGCTATTTGTGTCTTCTTTGTTGACCATGGTACATGTTGTAGTTCTTCATCAGTTGTTCCCGAATCCGTTTGTGGATATGTGACTCAAGTCTATGAAATCTATGAAGTCTATGAAGTTGCAGCCTTTATTTCCATACATAGGACATCATTTTTCAATTTCATCAAGTACATCAACTTACATCACTGCGATAATTTCACATATGGTTTACGTTCATTGGAATATTTTTATCAAAGCCTTTAGTTCCGTTTTCAAACCATGCCTTATCGGTTTCAATTAAACATAACCATGATTAGCAAGTATCTAATGATATATTATCGTCGCAAATGGGTGAAAGATTCCCTCAGCGACGTTAAACTCCATAATCACTCGTCTAATGATATATCTCCAATGAGGCATCACCGGTACTCTGTCACTGGAAATGACCCCGATGAGACTAACTGTCCTTATTGCTGGTGATGTTAAGCACAATCACCAACCACCACATCCACCACTACCACCACAACCACCACATCTACCACTATATCCACCACCACATCCACCACTACCACCACATCCGCCACATCTTCTGACTTGCTAGTATTATTCTATCAGGTTGTTGACAATAATTGGAAGTACATAGCATATATTTTTGAGACACTGACAGAATATTCCAATCATCTGTGTCATGACACTCTTCTTGTCGCCTCCTGCATGACGGATGTCATAACGGCTACAGTTACACCTGGTTACATCATGTTACACCATGTTACATCATGTTACACCATGTTACACAGAACACTGATAAAGACACCAATGATAATGTTTTAATGGCAACAAACTTCTCAGAAATCCCTTGGAAATGATATTATATTATATGCTTTCTATTTCTTTGGCTGCCATTAATATTTTACTTTGGTCGATACTTCTACTAATTGGACGTGGATTTAAAATGAGATATATCAACTTGGATAGGTTATAACTTACAAGTGCTTCGTCTAATGTTCATTAATAGTACCATGATTTATCCAAAGTATGTGACGATTCTAGCGATTTGATTGCCTGATAGGTGTCCCGGAAATGGTTGTACACCCTGGTTTTGCCGTAGTTAAACATTGTGACCTCATAGGTCACTGTGACATCATGGCTGCTGCCTATGACTTGTACGTTAGAAAGACATTCTTCTGCATGATTATTCGCACGTTCGCATTCTTAAAAGTTTGTAGTTCTATTAAGATTTCGGTCTCGGGGTATTCGAGAAATTTTGTCTTGTAAAAACCTGTACACCCGAGAACCGTTAACTGTAGAAACTAATCCAATTGTAAAAGCAGGCCAGATGTGATATATGACATCAGTAAAGTTAAGATAGTTTATTGATTGGCCAATTATTCATCATATTTTATGTGAATCGTAAGAGAGAATTGCTTAATTTCGTTTCGATTACTGCCCTAGAAATGTTACACAATGCGATTAAGTGGAATAATTTAATATTTAGAATTTATAAATAGAAGTGATTTGGGCATTGGAATATGATCATTGACTGCATTACAGAGATGTGGATAGTTAGTACTATATTACTCTACCACCAGATGCTGAACTCTAGTATTAGGGGACTTTACTAGTGGAGGACTGTACTACTATGGGGACTGTATTAGCAGGGGGCTGAACTCTACTATGAACTCTACTAGCATGGGCTGAACTCTACTAGCATGGGCTGAACTCTACTAGTGGGGGACTGTACTACTATGGGGATTGTATTAGCAGGGGGCTGAACTCTACTAGCATGGGCTGAACTCTACTAGCATGGGCTGAACTCTACTAGTGGGGGACTACTTCTGGGGATGGGGACTTTAGTGGGGGCTACACTCTATTAGTGGTGGTGAGGCTGAACTCTTCTAGTGGGGACTGAACTCTACTAGTGGGGGCTGAACTCTACTAGTTGGGGACGGAATCTACTAGCGGGGCTGAACTCTGGGAGGTGCAAGCTCAGATATAAAGTCAATACTGAAAACTGCAAGTCCCAACCGACCATTCCCCTCCTGTTCAATAACTCTCGTTCGGCCATTGATTCACTCCTACCGTCGGCAAATCAATAATGTGGACAGAACGTGTGAATGGCAGCCATATGAACTTGAACATTTTCGTTAATAGTTTGCCGACGAATTTGAGGCCCAGCATTTAACAGCGTATTGCCGACAAGTTGTTTTTTCTCACTACTCTTTCAACGCACTTCTTGACTGAAATTAGAATTTAAGTCCAAGATGAATGCCTTGGGAACATAGTGTAGTGGAGATGAATTATGAAAATTAAATGTGGACCTAAATTTAGGCCCTTATCATGCATTTATTATTGAATTTAGAAAGTCCTTATGATTCTCAGTGTGAGATCAGCCAATGGGATTTGAGGCTGTGCCACGAAACACAAAGCTCACACAGTTTCACCAACTGTTGCAATTTCCAATTTGTGGACTGCTTGGCGCTCAGCATTAAAGGGGTAAAGCAAGGACTGGTTGGCTCGGAATCAGTATACTGTGTCTGAGTGGGGTATTCAAGTTCTAATCTGCGGCATGATATACCTCCAAGTGAGCTAGCTCTATAAAAACTGGTGGAAATCCAGACTAGTACAAGCAGTGCATATGCATGCAAGCCATGATGTGAGTGAACACAATCTTAAAAGTGGCTTTAAGCCCCAAATCAACCAACCAACTACATCAAAATATATTCCGGTGGATTTTAATATATTTCAATTAATTTAGAAGGTATCAATTCAAGATTGATACCTCTAAATTTAAACAGTAGACATTTATAACATATAATTAACATCCGGATGTTAAGTAGGTATAATGCTCTTGTTTCCAGGATGGGTGGATACGATATCGTCGTTGAAGGCTGCCATGCTTTCCAGAGTGAGAATAACCGGAAGTTCATTATCCGGGTAAAAACTAGCTAGCGTCGGATGCTTCCATAATTACAAAAACAACAAATTCCTGTTGCTGAAATACTGCAGAAATCTCCAAGGTCTGGTAAGACATGATCAGAATGGGCATTGACAGTAGTACTACTATTATAATGTGCGCATTTATATTGCGCCAAATATTGTGCCTTCTCAGCTCCATGTGGAGTATACAACCCAAGCTGCCAGTTAAGGCGCTAAAAGATTTACATATCTCATGTTATTGATGGAGCTATGACATCGTGTCAATGTGGTCGAAATCTGTCAACCGTATACATATATGGAAGTTTGAGAAAAGAAAATGGTGTGTGTGTGTGTGTGTGTGTCCATGCATGTATGTATGTTTATATGTGGAGTAATATTCCATTATTACAATAACCAACAACATTTAAAGGTTAATCATACATGTCATATCTATGGATTACTAGTAAATACTAAGAGCAATAGCATTTCCTCGTCTTATTTATCACAGGAAATATATACTATTGAGGTTATCTGTAAAATAAATGGTTTCTTGTTTCTAGTATCTGTCCACTGCTTATCATACCGCAAACCTTCCGTGTGTATCAAACAGTTTTATCCTTGCGGGGTGTTTTATTAGAGGAAAGGAAAGTATCAATTACCAATAGCAATTACAGGTACATATATCGCCCACACCACAGCACAGAGACTGCCCTGTTGAGAGTTGTTAGTGACCTCAGGAATGCCGTTGACTCAGGTAA
>JAUTBT010002428.1:0-10110 GCA_032361225.1 Lepetodrilus schrolli | reverse complement strand
ATAGGTTAGGCAGATGATTTTGAATTGGATCCGGGCTTGAACTGGCAGCCAATGGAGATGTCTGAGAACAGGCGTAAAGTGAGATGATTTATTTGTCCTGGTAACAATCCGAGCTGCTGTGTTTTGAACCTTCTGGATCTTCTTTAGAGTGGCCTGGTCGACACGATATAAAAGACTGTTGCAGTAGTCGATGCGAGAGTGTACAGTTGTCTTATGTTCCCAATACTCTTCAGATGAAAGTATGATGATCGACATAGGTTGTGGACCTGACATTCCATTGTCATTGTTACTAAACGAACAAGTAAGTGAGATTCATATCCACACGATAGGATAAGTTACTAATGGGCAATCATACATATATGTTTAGTTTACACTTTACAGGAAAAACAAACCTGGAAACGACATGAGAAAATGGAAATTCTGTTTGGAGTGGCAACGGCAAGAAGTTGGCAACTCCAGTCAAATGGTGAAAATTCTACACAATGGACGATATCATGACAGGGAATGGTATAAGTCGTGCTTCGACCGTCGTCTGCCATTTCTGTAAATCGACGAACCTAACAAACGCGATGTTCTTCCACAGAAAAGAAATATTGTTTTTGCCGCTGCCTGAAACATGTGAAAGGAAATAGGCAGAGTTACCGCCCCAAAAAGCCAAGATGGCTGCCCGAATAAGTCACCTCCCAAATGCGGTGTTTACAAATCAATTTATTTGCAGCAATTGGAAGGCTGTCATGTTTGGATTGCTTCGAGTAGGTGTAAATTATCTGTCTACTTTTATGCACACGGATAAAATAATTGATAGATTACTTATGTAAACAAAATGACGTATGTGTTGTGTTTGATCTATATAGCATCGGTTTTCGCTTATTCGTAACTTGATTTAATGCATTTCATACTTTGCTCGTGTTGTAACATGTCATATTTGATATCCAAAATAAACCAAAATTATGTATGCCATTCAAAAATCTAATAAATACGGACATTCCTTTTGTTGTAATTTGCAGATTAACCATGAATTAGCTCGTGAATCATGTTAACATGGCCTATGGCCATGAATTAGCTCGTGAATCATGTTAACATGGCCTATGTTAAATTATGATATATCACCATATGTATTGTATTTTTCGCCAGAGACCAATCCATTGCAGCTGCTCCCTCCAGGTATCGGATCAAGGATCAGAGAAAGGTCTTGTACACAAATCTCCAACTAAAGCAGAGAAGATAAGCAGAGCTATGAAGGCTTACATGGAACGGTCAAAGTCACACGGTTAGCAGGAATTAGAAACATATTGATCTGAACCCATTGATCTTATGTACTGTTACAGGTGCCAGACATTTCCGTTGGCAAATATATCTCATTACAATACTGAATATATTGGGTAGATAAGTATTATGAATATATACATTGTATAATACAACCAAACAATCAATGTTGTACATCATTTCAGATGCAATGCTCAAAGAAGAAATTGCCAACTATGAAATAGGAAAGAGGCATCTGGCAAATATGATGGGATTGGATGGCGACAGTTTGACAGACAGCGAAATTAAGGTAACCATTGTAACCCCCGAAAGAAAATATCTTACTATCTGATTAATGAGAAAACAATTTGTATTTGTCATGATTGTGGTGAACATTTAGGAATTTTCTGAGATTCTGAAGGAAGAAAGTGTAACTGTAAACATATTTAAAATTAAATAAAATATATCTTAAATTAAAGAAAGCACAATGTATTATTATAATGACATACAGTGAACCCTTGGTATACTGCTGGTTTATGGGTCCACAAAGTGCCACCTGCGTTATTTCACACCAGTGTTATATGGAGAGATCATGTGTTACAGTTGTTCATAGCGCACGTCAGCGGTTATTGCTGTCATAACAGTCACGGCTCGCAGTCAACAGTCACATTTAGTTGAGTAGATGACTAGACATGCTTAAGTATCAATCAGTCTACATACTTTGATGACAACGTCATTTCTTACATCTCAATATTACCAGTATATGTTAAGGGAATTATATGTAAAACAAAGCTCAATCGACCACCGTTTTGTTTGTTGTACTTCAAGTATTAAAATCCACAATATAAATGTGCATATTATTATTATTATTATTATTATTATTATTATTTCTGATGTTTGCAGTCATCCATAGCCTATCTTCTGCCATCTGGACTACATGCTGAAAAGGCCCGGCCTTTCATGAAAGTATGTTAATGCCAAGTTCTTGTCACAACTTTGATACTTTGATGTTCAGTGATATTTTGATGTATAATTTTTCAATAATAGCATAATAAATAAATTGATTTATATATCTAAAACAATATATTATTAGTTCAATACCCATCATACCGCATGCTAATAATATCCATGATATAAAAATAATCTTTTGCTAACTACATATGTCTTTATATTCAGCATCCTTATGAAGTATTCCCCAGAAGGAAGGGTATGTATTTGGTCATTACCATATTTATATCTGCATGATTGATTTTTTTGTGTGTGTGAATATTTACGCTCTCATAAAACTCATATTTCAGTTAATAATTTGTGACTTTGCTTGGTGGAAAAATTAATTTAGTTTCAATTGTTTAATTTCTATTTACAGCGGCACAATTTGGTATGGATGGTCGACCGTTTCATTTTCTGTTCTATACTGGAAAACCAAATTTCTACAAGTTACTGTATGTAAGTGGTTTTCAGTCCCAAAATATCATAAATGAGATGGTTGATAATTGTATTTCTTGTAGTTGTAAGCTAAATTTAACAATGAACTAAACTTTTAATGTTTACATATGTTTACTTAGTTAATGTTATAAGCTGTAGATTAACTTTTAATCAACATGTTGTTTTTCCCAACAGAAAGCAACTGCTATTTTATAGGAAAGGGAGGTCACTCTGGAAACCATTTTTGTTTTTAATAGGATATAACATGGAAACTTGAAGATTTGAAGAAAGAAGAAGACAAGTTACTAGTGAAAGGACTCATGTACCAAGAGAAGGACAATAAGTTGTATGTGACGCACGATGGCATACTGAATTTCATAATTTTCAATAAATTGCTCACATAATATAGGTTGATATTCTAAAAGTGAACCTAATATTTATGAGCAGCCAATGATATTTGTATATGATATATTGTATATTCGTCGCCTTTGGGTGAAAAAGATTTCCGCTGTGACATTAGGCGCTCGTTCACTCACTCAGCAGTATACTTGTATGCATAGAATAACAAATACTGTAAGTTGTAGCAGTATTATTATTATTGTTATTATTATTGTTATTATTATTATTGTTATTATTATTAGTGTCCTGTGTATTGATTTATAAATCCATACATGGGACACATAAAAACACATGCCCTGAGTGATACTGGTACGATGAATTATCTTGCTGACATGTTTCAATCTGATTGTAAAAGAATTAAGATATTTATAGAAAATTTCTACTACCAGTCCTCATTTTATTGTAAACATGATTGCTATTATCGCCAAACAGACAAAAGTTACAGGGGTTGCAGACTTTTATAGACAGCATGCAGTACTTGACACTGTATGAGCACGTCACAGGGTATAAGCAATTTTTATACTCCTGCTGAGATCACACGAACCAATCAGATCAAACAATTTGACATGGAGGCAAGATAAGACCTATTGTTTGTTAATATTTCTACGTCTTTGTAATTTGATTGGGCAAGTTCTTTATCGCTGCAGGTCACTTTACGGTAGTGAATGGATCTCATGTAATGAGGTTGCAATCAAGATGGTGGAAAAGATCAACGAGAAAGATGTAAGGATTCTCTTCAATTTGATGCCAAAGTTGTGAGCAAAAAATTGGAATGAATGCTCTGAATGCCACAGCATTGTTTACACTTGACAAACAATTAATGAGTGATTATGAAAAGAATATGTCCCAAGTGAAATTAATGTTGCGAGAATAACGAACAGGATATGAATTATTATGAGAAAAAAATGTCCTGGTGAAATTGATTTTCAGAGAATAACAACCAGGATACGCGCGATTACGGACAAAATACATCCAGAATGAAATTCATTTTCACAATTTCGAGCTTCAGCCAGGAATTTAGAACATTAATTTTCTCAAAGAATATATTTCCCAACTACAACAAGTATTAAGTGTGTGCCTTTCTAATTATTCAATGTAATGACATTAATCAAGAAAACTAGAAAACTGCTGAGAAATTGCTTTACCGGTATACAGAGTGGGCCTCAGTCCGATTTCATGTTATACCTGTTCTATTGTGGCATACTGATACCATGTATAATGGATTATCCACTGCAGTTGATTTTTGCAATGATATTTGCAGTCTAATTGCTTCACATTTTAAAAAATAATTTTAATAATTTGCAATTTTTAATATTTAAAATGTGCATTTTCAGCATCAGCAGCTAGTGGTTTTGATGGAGAGATTAGCTGGACACCCATTGTCTTCCAAAGAAGAAGAATTCATCATGCAATTCAGACGAAAGTTAGACATTCACACCTTTGCAGATAAAATTAAGACGGTAAGTACTAAGTTAAGTACTAAGTATATAACATTTTCTTTGATATTGAATTTTTGTATAGAAAATAATAATTCTTCGATATAATTCTTTTTGCGCTTTATGGTTTGGATGGGGAGATTTATTGATTAAATCAGGGATATTTTTCATTCAATATTGATTTGAGAAATATAGAAGAATTTGCACAAACTCTACTTTTTGTCTGTTTCCATTATTAGTCAATTAGCATATCTCGAATGCAGCTCCAGATTTCGATGTCCGTCTACTGACATACCTTGTAGACAATGCAATCTAGGGCAAGTTAAAGCACCTACGTTATTTTGTGGATTTGATACTTTCACGATAAATAGATACAAATACATGTACAGTCTAATTTTCGTTTCAGCCTAAAGTGGGCCGTGACGGGAGAGAATATTTAACTGCAAAGGGTAATATTTTAAAATAAGATAAGAATATATTTACATTAATTATGAAGATGCATCACATTCAAGGAAAATATACAAGTCTATGTGCATAGACTAAATCTTATTTGGTGTAAAGAAATGAAAATCACAAGATATTTTCAACATAGGTTTTCGGGTATAGTTTGAAGCTGGATAATGCAATTGTTAGCATATCGCAATCTCCATTACTGAGGAGCAGCATAAAACTATGCTTTACAGCTTGATTATCAATCCTCATTCATTTTTTTCCCATTTTTTTCTTCTTTCCAAACAGATTTGTTTAAACCATATCACAATCTCCAAGCAATGGTGTGGAGTTTAAATACTGCCAATGGACATATTGATATTATCGACTAAATTATTTTTGATAATGTGTAAAATACTGCATGATTATCACAATTGTTTCATTTGTGTTATCCTGAAATGGGTGATTTCTTGTACTTGGAGCTTCAGTACTGTAACAATGCTGTTATCATGGTTATACTTTATGCATGTTATGGGCTGCAGGTAGAAGGAAGAGTGCGCGAGCCGTGGTTACCGTAAGGTCAGGCGGCACAGGACAAGTTACCATAAATGGGAGGGATTTGGAGTATTTCCCACACACTATGGAAAGGTAAACGTTATCCTTTTGGACATGCTACACAAGTCTACTTAAATTGTAAATTTTTAGGGAATAAAGATTTTGTTTCTCTTAGTAACATCATTCTTCAATTATGGTCAAATGGCTACCAACTGTGGTGATAGGTGACTGTTATACTTAATTTTAAATCTTCAATTTATTTTAATGAAAAATGCACTCGTTCATGAATGACAGAATGTAATGTGTGCACATTTTAATAATTCACCAAATTCACATTCCTTCTCGACTGCCTGGGGAGTATACAGTACATAGCGGTCTATAGCTTGAGACAATTGTGTGTACATTGCAGGGAGCAGGTGATGTTCCCCATGCAGCTGGTGGACAAACTCGGGGAGCTGGACCTCGAGGCAGAAGTGACTGGTGGTGGGCCCAGTGGTCAAGCTGGAGCAATCAGATACGGCCTGTCCAGCGCCCTCACCTCCTTCGTCAGCAGTGACATGGTGGAGAAGATGAGGCTAGGTGAGTTCCCCCAGCCCGGCCTCATCCACCCTCTGTCAGCCTCATCTGTGTGTGCACTGTTCTGTCAACCCCATCCACCCTCATCTGTGTGTGCACTGTTCTGTCAGCCCCATCCACCCTCATCTGTCAACCTCATCCACCCTCATCTGTGTGTGCACTGTTCTGTCAGACTCATCCACCCTCATCTGTGTCTGCAGTGTTCTGTCAACCCCATCCACCCTCATCTGTCAACCTCATCTGTGTGTGCACAGTTCTGTCAGCCTCATCCACCCTCATCTGTGTGTGCACTGTTCTGTCAACCCCATCCAGCCTCATCTGTCAACCTCATCCACCCTCATCTGTGTGTGCACTGTTCTGTCAGCCTCATCTGTGTGTGCACTGTTCTGTCAACCCCATCCACCCTCATCTGTCAACCATATCCACCCTCATCTGTGTCAACCCCATCCACCCTCATCTGTCAACCACATCCACCCTCATCTGTGTGTGCACTGTTCTGTCAGCCTCATCTGTGTGTGCACTGTTCTATCAGCCTCATCCACCCTCATCTGTGTGTGCACTGTTCTGTCAACCTCATCCACCCTCATCTGTCAACCTCATCCACCCTCATCTGTGTGTGCACTGTTCTGTCAGCCTCATCCACCCTCATCTGTGTGTGCATTGTTCTGTCAGTCTCATCCACCCTCATCTGTGTCTGCAGTGTTCTGTCAGCCTCATCCACCCTCATCTGTGTGTGCATTGTTCTGTCAGCCTCATCCACCCTCATCTGTGTCTGCAGTGTTCTGTCAACCTCATCCACCCTCTAACTGGTTTTCTATCTCTGTATTTCTGTCTGATCATCTCGTTATCTGTCTGAATGGTTTTAAAGTCTGTCCATCCTTTTTTGTGTCTGCTCAATTGTCTGCACATTTGTTCAGGATTTTGGTTCTTTCTGACTTTCTGTCTGTTTGCTCATTTGTTTTCTGCAAATATGTCTGTCTCTTGCTAATCTGTTTTTCTGCTCTACTCATCTATATCTGCCATAAAAGCTGTCCACTCATCGGTCTGCCCCCCAACTTTATGTCAGTATGGGTCCATATTTATTAAGATTATCAAATTTAGCCAAAAGATGCTATCAAAGTTGCTACTAATTCTTTTAGCTAATAATTAAGTTCCATAAAAGTTCTGATTACAGGAGCTATTAGCTGATCCGTCTTCTAACTTTAACCACAACTTTTAGCGTGTTGCTAGGGATTTTTATTATTTTATTTCTTTGCTTATCTGTCTGCTCTTCTGTTTGTCTGCTCTTTTGTTTGTCTGTTCTTCTGTGCTGTCATTTCATTCATCTGCACATCTTTTTGTCCATCTTTCTGGTATTGACTATATGGTATGGAAGCAATGTACAAAAAAGTTTGTGTTGGATCTAATGATATTAAAACATAGGCCTGTATAATAATAATTTTGTAAGATATTGGACACATTTCTAATTTACATGGAACAATATGTTATATTGAATACCATGATATATATTCTGTGCTGTGGGCAGATTACATGTAAAATGTATGCCATTTTCTAACTGATGGTTTCACCTTTCAGCGGGTCTACTGACTATTGACCCACGGAGACGAGAAAGGAAGAAGCCTGGCCAGGAGGGAGCTAGAAAGAAATTTACATGGTCAGTGCCATCCTTAACCCTCTCCATGCTGGAGGCAACCGGAGATGCCCGAAAGAGCCGTACCTCTGCCTAATCCAGCAGGGGGAGGGTTAAAACACAGCATTATGTCTACTTAACATCCGTCAAATATCCATGGATATTTCCTTCTCTGTAGGTTCGTTTTTTCATAGCGAGGGTATTTTTTCATAGCAGTTTCCTTTCTGATGAAATATTGATAGGATGCACTGTCTGTACTGTGGCCATGCAGTTATTATCCTTGGTCTGTCAGTAAGCTGGTGCTTGCATGTTTACTGCAACATTCAGTGCTACGGTTGTTGCAGATTTCCTCCTGCCATAAACTGACGGTGAAAGAATCTTGAAAGCAGATCCAAACCCAAATTAAAAAACAATAAATAGAAATAGTGCACACAATTGAGAGGTAGATTCCTTGATATATGTTCGTAGAGTACTCACTCCTTGATATACAATTTTATAAAAAATGATTGAAATAACGGATTTTGAAATTTTCTTCATTATTGAAATTATGGATTTTGAAATTTTCGTCATAACCATACTGGCCAAAAATGAAACTGTTAAGTTACCTCAAGGTTGTTCATAATTTATGGTATCCTGGAGTTATTAGTTCATGTACTGCCTACATTACTAACTTACTTATCCTTTTCTTTTACAGGAAGAAGAGATAAAAGACAACTGACTGGATACATTTTCTTTCTCTGTGTATGCATGTGGAATTATGAATAAAACGTAGACCATTTTCTATTTGTTGGGAGTTGAAACCTTTATTAAAATATTAATTATACACATGATGCAGTTATTTATGCCAAGAATATCACAAATTATGACTAGAAAAATGTGCAGTCTAATATGTGATTGATGTACAATTTCTTAGAGATTGCGGCTTGAAGAAAGAACCCTTGAGATTCTCATCTGCATTTCATGAAATTTAGTCCCAGGCATATGCCCTGCTATTATTATAGCAGGAAGTGAAAATCTTACAGACTTTCCCCGCTCTCCGCTTTGTGAAGGTGACCCCCAACCCATTAAAGTTGCAATTGACAGAATGCCAGTGGTGGACAATTATTTAAAAGGCATACAATCACAGTTTGTTGACATATTTCTTGGTCAAATATTTTTACCTGATAGTATGTACTTTGAGCTCGAGATAAGCTTTTAGTGAATTGGGTAAAGTACCCACTGCATTCACTCTTAATTGGGTATTATCAATTTAAATTGGGTATCCAAACAAATTTTACCCCTGCAATAACTAACTTATTGAACAACTAACTTATTGAAAGCCTGCTATGATGGACATGTACTTTATGTAGTACTCTAAAAACCACATATTAAAAGAAATATTTATGTAGATCTAAATTAATAAGAAAGTAATTTACTTTAAGAAAAACACCCCCCCAAACCGTAATAATATAAAGGAGACATGCTACAAGTCTAGACCAACCTGGCCTAGCAATCTAATAGCGCGCGTAAGTGGGTCAAATTCAATTTTTAGACATCCGGTGTATCTGGTGATAACCTACACGGTGACATATGCGTGTTTTGTTTACGTACTTTACGTTGTTTCGCGATCTATAACGTGTGGACCATGCTGAACAGCATGATTCATATCTGAATCGAATAGAAATTTAAGCACACGATCCGTATAAACAGCGTATTAAGATTTTATCTGGCGTTTAGTTAACCCAAGGCCTAGTACTCGTGTTTGGCTATCACCGGAACTTTGAAAATTCTGGGAACTTGATGGAAATTCTAAAAATAGACCTGACCTACTTACGGGCCCAATACTAGTATTATAATATTCATTGCTAGGCGAGGTTGACCTAGACTGATAGCATGTCTCCGTTATATTATTATTTTAATTCTATTTAAATAAATGACTTTATTATTAGATCTATCTATATAGATATAATACTATTTATTTTTACTATTGTACCACAGAATCCCTATGTACCCGTTGGGCTTCGTGGTATGAACTGTTGGAAGTGTGTGAACGTATTATCTACGGACATTCAATACCAATTTGGTTCACGGTCTCGCGGCAAAACAGGTTCCTCCACTCCGTGGCGCGCTAACATAATGTTTCGATGACGGATGCGGACAAATACGTCACAACGGTAATACGGCTAATTAGACCGTCAAGTGAACTACAATAGGTGAGTGGAAGTGCATTCCGAATGTGACACACGATAAGGTCACTTTGACAGGGTAATATTAATAACGAGCGCGCTGACCACAGGGCATCCTGTTCACGATTATCAAACTGGTGTGTAGGTTGTCAGCTAGTCAGATACGACAAACCACACACGATAAGGTCACTTTGACAGGGTAATATTAATAACGAGCGCGCTGACCACAGGGCATCCTGTTCACGATTAT
>JAUTBT010002427.1:0-10111 GCA_032361225.1 Lepetodrilus schrolli | reverse complement strand
ACATATATATATATATAATCTTGTTTACAGTTACATTCAGTACTATGAATCACCGGTAGTAAATCATGTTAAATAATTTAATTATTATATCTTAATTTACCTCGTTGACTGGGTATAGGTTAGTTCAGGTGCATTTGGATTGGGTACAAACTTCCTAGCATACAGATTACGCCAGGATTGGCACTTATTCATGAGTATAATTATTTTCGCACAGAAGACATGACGTAGTCTCCCACGGATACTATGAAGCTAAGTGAATTGTTAACCTGCGAGTTGCACCCGACGTACCGTGGTACCAGTGGAGCCTGGTTTACATTACAACGACACAGAAATGGCATACAGTAATTGTGGCACGGTGGTCACGTGGTACATAGATTCCCATCACAGGGACTCGGTAACAATGTTCAAGGAAGTCATATGTCTGTAACTGTGCAGTTAACACCCTTAGTTCATCAGTGTCAGCAGGTGCTCGCAGGCTCACTGTAACATTAAGCGCTACAGGAGTTACAGGTATCCTCCTATCGTAAACTGAAAAGACGTGATATAAGGGAAAGAATGCTGAACGCGGCTGTTGAAACCATAAATGAAAGATCGACAATAAGTTATGAAACGCTACCATACATGAAAAATGGACATTATGGTAATCTGCCATCTTTCAACTTGCACCGCATGTCCTAAATACAACACAGAAGGCCAAACACATCGTCAACGTCTTTATTAACGCCATCATCGTCGCCAAAATCGTATTCGTCGTCATCTTCACCATCGTGGTCATTACCATAGGCATAGTCATCATCGTCGTCATCATATTCGTTATCATCGTCATCATTTGGACATTTCTAGGGACGTCATCACCGTCATCGTCGTTTGCTAGCATCGCAATTTATCAGCATCGTCATCAACAGTCATGCATCTATTTCTTCTACATATAATTGTCAAATGTTAATAAGATAAATATGTTTTGCCTTCTATTTTACATTAAAGAATTGACTTCAATTTGTTTTATGTTCATTTGGGATTTGAACAAAATCCGATGTGCAAACTGTATGAATCCGCGACGTTGCAAGTTGAACGTTGGCATATTAGTAAATTAGTATGTGTCGTTTGTACATGTCGTTAGCACATGTCATGGTTTCAAACAACACATTGTTACATTTTTCGTTGCAATCTATTACCCAAAAAAATGTACATGATTTACGAAAAATGTAACAAAACAATTTGTTGTTACAATTTTTCGTACGTGACGTACCAAAAATGTAACAACATATTTTTTTGTTATATTTTTCGCAGTTACACTTTTCGTTGTATCACTCCTCCCCTCCCATTCTCTGTCCCTCACGCCACACTCCAATATATGTGCGACTGCAGAGTTCGCGATAAAAGTTACAGTTGCTTGCAATATTCCATGTTCTCAGCCCTCTCATCCCTGTCAAGGGCGTCCGTGTCCCGCGGACCAGGTCTGTGTTCCCATTGAGGGGGCAACAAGAAAACTGTGTCTGCAGGCAACAGTAGGTAAGTCTACTACGTTACCATAATTACTATATCTAGCAACTCCCCTACCCCCTCTCTCTCTCTCTCTCTCTCTCTCTCTCTCTCTCCCTCTCTCTCTCTCTCTCGCTTTCGCTCTCCATATCAAGATATATTAAACTCAAACAGCTGTACAATAAGCGTTGTATCCCTTGACTACTAGTATGCTGAAGCGCGCTTCCATATTAGGGAAATTACGGTATATTGATATGTTTTCGTAAATATCTTGAAATTGAAGTTACTAAATCCCAGATTCGAGTAGAATAGCATATAACAAAGATTTGAAATTTGATTTTATGATTTTTCTCTAAAGATTACAACCGTCTTTTTAACGTCAAACTTTGCCGGTCGGCATAAAATTAACACTACGGTGATACGATCACTGACCACCGACGACGGTAAAATGAGAAATTCACCAACATGCTCAACCAATCACCTAATACAACCGACACGCACATGCTTTGTGGAAGGGGATCTTTGCCAATATTATTTGATGTCACAAAGGTTGATTTTACATTTGCAATCGTTCAAAGTACAAAAAGTGCAAGTCAAATGTGCAAAGTATAACGTAGATTATTACAAATGTCAAATTACCAAATGTCAATTATCACGTTTCAAATATAACATGTAAATTTTCCATTAATCAAATTCAACATTACTCATTACAAAGTCTACTTATGCATAATCCCACATACAACGTTGTGCTTTCAACGAGTAAACTAGATTACGTCCCTTTAATCATTTGGAATTCTCAGACTGACTTTCAACACCGCTTTTCACACATGTCAATCTGCATTTCACCAATAATATTAGTTTTCCGGACTTTAACGAACTGGCTCCCGGACTTTCACGAATACAAACGGAAAATAAGGTGCATTTTCTTGAATAAATGAATTTTAATAAAAAATGAAAAATGATGAATTTTCTACAGCTGATTGATATAATGGTAAAAATATGTTTACTCAAAACTTAAGTATACATTTCTATTTGTCCAAGAGCTATGAAACATGTGATATAATGTAATTTTGAAAAGAAATTACATCCACATTCACTAGACCGGGTACATTTAGTTTTTTTGGGGGAGAACAGAAACGGATCACCATTATATAGCCGTGCCTGCATGGTAATTGCCCGTGTTAATCGACACACTCACTTTAATATTATAGATAACTGCAGGTAATTATAAATAAACCACGCTTGAATAGAAGGTCAAATGTTAACTGTCAATTATGTACTGTATAATGGTCTCCGATTTCGAAAAAGCCAGTTGGACACATGGTGACAACAGCTATAAGCAATATTGAGCACCCGTTTACTAAGGCCAATTTCTATAGCAAATAAATTAACCATCTATATTAAAGTATATATTTTTTTCAATTCGAGATGCTTTCAATTTAATAAAAACACATAATTAAAAATGTATGCTTTACTAGTTTCATGACAACACAACTGCAAATAACGTGCAATTATATGTAAAATGATAGTAAAATACGGCCCGCCCCTTTGTTTACCCACTAAACCGGTAGCTCAGTTTTCGCTCAGTGAGATTTTGCCCTTATAAAGTAGAACCGTAAGTAGGTTTTTACCCGAATTTAACCAAATATACACGAAGTACTAGTTGGTAACCTGCTCATTTATACATGCACAACATTGTATACTATTTATAGCTACATAGAGAACAGTACTGTTCTATATGTAGCTATAAATAGTATATATTATTATTATTATTATTATGTTATTATTCCCTGGAGTTGCTGCTTCAGCTCCAGCTACCGCAACTACGACTACAACTACTACTTATACCAATTCTGCAATAGCTGCTTCGTCTACTATTCCAACTACTACTTACACAGCAACTGCAACCCAAATAACACCAGTTACTTCTGCTACAACGACAACAACTACTACTACGATTACTACTACAACACCCACGACCACCACTACTACTCCTTCTACGACCACGACCACCACCATCACTACTACTACTACAAGTCCTACTACAACAACATCTACGACCACCTCTACTCCTACGATCACCACGACCGCCATCACTACAACCACTACTTCTACAACTACTACTACACCTGCAACAACAACGTGTATCAGTGAGTTATTATTAACATCAATATTAACAGTTATTATATATAACAAATGTCACATGTTATAAAACACGTGTTATATTTACACGCCAATAAGTGTCATATGTACGCAAATACCTGCTAAATGTTATATTTGCAAAACATTACATTTCCCATAGATAGCCTACCTATAATGCTTCCCGTATAAAATGTTGATTTGACTGTGATCGTGATCAATATATTTCTATTTCTATTGGTACATAATCTCTCTGACATGAATGCTCGGTATCCATCGTCACATACAATGCCCATATTTGGTAGATTATGTCTATAAATAATTTTACGGAATGAACAACAAACAAAAATTTGATAGTTTGTACTACATGATAAGTTTAAATCCAGAATGTTTACATAACATCTGTTAAATAGCTATCAAATGTTTTGAGAACATATTATTTTAAGCAGAGTGGCGACGTGGACAAGACATAGACTAAAAGGCTCGATTTGCACGTGCTGATGCATTTCTTCACATACTGGACGGTCTTACACCCCTGTTCTGTCTTTCCAACGTCGCCCCTCTACATAAAATAATATTTACTCAAAATAGTTAGTGATAGCTATAATATAAACATTTTTTTTAAATTATTTATTGTGCAAAAGACTTCAGTAAAATGTTTTATTAATTTTAGAGAGGATGTAACAAATATAATATCTTAAAGTCTATGCATATATTTATAAGTTTTATGAGTTTAGCATATCACGTGCTCTTGAAATGAGTCTTTGGTGATCGAATTCAGGACTACCACATGTTGGTGCCATATTATTCAAACATAGTTGTAGATGTTCTTTTTCAATCAAAACTATGCTAATAGTCCACAAATATGTAGAATACAATACAAATGTCTGTATATGTATTTCAAGTTTCTCGCTTTTCGCATGTTACTAACAATTACATAACTATAGTCCCGTGCATTGATAGCAATCCTTCGCCGGATCTTCCTGACGGTTGACCTGTCCGAATTACGGGGCCTCACTATCTGACGCTTCGGAAGTAGCCCGAGGAGCGCCGAATGCGTCAGATAGTCCCTCGGACCATTCGGCCCTCCTCGGGCTACTTCCGAGTGAGGCCCCGTAATTTGGACAGGTCTACCGTCCGGAAGTTCCGGCGATGGGTTGCTATTAATGCGCGGGTCTATAGTTATGTAATTATTAGTGACAAACAAAAAGCGAGAACACTGATATACATGTACAGGCATTTGTATTGCATTCTGCATATTCATGAACTATTAACATAGTTTTGATTGAAAAATAACATCTACAACTTTGTTTGAATAATATAGCACCAAAATGTGGTAGTCCTGAATTCGATCACCATAGACTCATTTCAAGAGCATGTTAACATAGTAAACTTATAAAACTTATAAATATTTGCATAGACTGTAGGATATTAAATTTGTTACTTCCTCTAAAATTAATATATATATTTTACTTCAATCTTCTGCAGAATTAATAAAATAAATTTTTTATGTTATAGCTGTCACCAACTATTTTGAGTAAGTATTATTTTATGTACAGGGGTGACGTTATAAAGACAGACCGCTATATAATAGAAAATGTTAAAAGGGAAATAATCATAATAAATAATAGTCGAGTAATACTGGCTTGGACATGTTGACTTACATATTGTATTTATCTATATAATAATGTATAATAAATACTATGAGTTTTCATATATGGGTTTTGTTCTTACGTATACCGTGAGTGTCCGGGATAGAATATACATTCCTTATGTAAAAACGTTCGAGGAGGTGATCAGGTGTGGCGCAGTGCCACCTAGTTGCAGCCCCTGGGAATATTCGCACTACGCTCACGGCTTTAGAAATCTAGAAGAAAAGACCACTTTGAGAACGTGACCTTCAGAACGTGACCTTCAGAACACAAGAACACCTGACCCATTGTTCGACAACAATAGATGACCTTGAAACGAAGTTATCGTGACCTTGAGAACACAAGAACACCTGGCCCATTATTCAATAACAATAGATGACCTTTAACCGAGGTCATATGAATATATCATTTATGTCTATTGAGGGGTGTATTCTTGCAATGTTCTGTAAATCCACATGAAAGTACCTACGATAAACGAGACGTATTATGAAGCATTTCTTTAAGCAATGGAAATACCATAGGGCAAAGAAGACAATTAATTCAATGTCTATGTGTTGTAAATCCACATGCCTATAACTACTACCGTATATGACTAGACTCAGACAAGTTGCCCAGTTCTTGGACTTAGATCGTATATAGGTTGGCATGGATGAGCAGTCTGTGTTTTCCGCTTTGGTAATCTTTCCTAGTTTCCAATTAGAGGGTAACACCCGTGAGGATATAAATTTCGTGAGATTTACTCAGAAAAAAATACAGCTGCTGGGGATCAATGTATGACCTATCTGTAGTTAGTTTTTCCTTTCCTTTCAATTTCGATATAGTCCTCAATAATACTAGTTTCTAGTTAATTCATTATCATTACTGTATTACTGTCAACAATACCAAGTTCATGAAAATCAATTATGAGAATGCATCTCCATGTTTGAACATGCACATACATACATAGTTCGGACCTATGTTCAATTTATTAAGATGTGACAGGAATACATCTGTAAGTCTATTGTTACCAGTGGAGTTATAGATAACATGAACGTGTGTCTATAGTTTAAAGTGCTTTATCATATATTGCAGAAACACACATCAAGGAAAGACGAGCGTAAGTGATACTTTAAGGGAAATAAGCAGTAACCCTACAAGAGAAGTTCAAGGTAAGTTTTAAATAGGTTTACATGTGCAAGGAACCAAACAGGACCCCACGTGCAAATAACCATTTCAATTTCTGTTAGGTATCCTTGCTAGTATACCCTAGCAATATATAACTATCATAGTATTGAATATCAATCAGGCTGTTCGTACGCTTCTTAAACAAGTGTATTCAGCAAACAGGCAGAGACATTTTCTTTAGATACTAGTTCACACTGATTATAGACGAATTTACCATTAGAGAGCTAAATTCAAATATGTGAAATGGTTTGACATTTTCTATTTGCACCTTTTAGGAACTTCTTTTACATTTAAACTATTCATTTGGATGGACATTCTAGGTTTTAAATGACAATGGGAGGGATATGTCACAATCAGATCACTTCTACAAAGGATTGTTAACATTTGTGACTGAAAATAATAGGTGATGCGTATAGCATATGAGGTCCCTGTGTTCGAATTATAGCGTTTGCTTACAATACCTTACTTGCGCTTAAGTATGTGGATGGGATATCTAAATCTGTGTGGATACATTCGTATAGAACATGTGGATGTGTATCGTTCCATAAATACTAGCTACGCTTACAAACCCTTCGTAAACCATACGCCACGCCTGTGACACCTAAAGACACTGAAGACGTTGTAGGGAGGGAAACGGTGCCATGTTTGTCATGTGTATTTCGGGAATGTCTCAATGTATCGGTTGGCCTAAATAAATAATGTCTTCATCTAACTCGGTGTTTAACATTAGCGCCAAACGTGACATGTGGGGCAGTAACATTCGATATTTCACATGAAATATCCCAAAATTGCCCATTATCAATTCATTTTATAATACGTTTAATATTTGTCCATATCAGATATTCAGCCCGTATTTCCTATCACGTGATGGAATAACCAGGTAAACAGCTAAAAATAGTCCATCATAATTTTCCCTGGCCATCCCAAGGATGTTATTGAGATTATGTGATTTGTTTATTTAGTCCATAGCATCAAGGGCGCCGTGCTTGCAGTGATCAACTCAGTTGAAAGCATGTTTATGATAAATATGCATTGTACATGTAAATACCAGAATTGAACAGAATCTGTTTTCCACCCAAATGATACAAGTAATTATTGAGTAATATATGTATTTAATTTTTAGTGATTTGTTATATATATACAGTGTAGTCGTTTGTAAAACACGATATTAATAATAGCATTATTAAAAGGACATTCGCTTCATGATCAAGCCTTATATGTTGCAGTGAATTAATGCTGTCAACTCAATAGGTAAAAGGAATCTGAGAATATGAGGCTAGCTGTGTAACTTTAATATCAAACGAATTAAGCTAATCAGACATAAGTATTTCCTCTTCCTACGACATATCCTGAAAGATCTACGAGCTATGTCCCTTACATCTTCAATAGCTCTGTCCAGATTGGTATTTAAAGCTGCAGGACGTTAACAAGCCGTTAATAGACGAGCACCATCCTGGTTCCGGTTCACATGGGATACCACTATGCTGCACACTCAGTACCACTGAGAGACCGACAACCAGGATGCACGCACTAGCTTTATTAAGAAAGCCAGCAAACAGACCCGTGACCAACCAAACAGTAGTGAAAGCCTTATGTTATTGTATTGGTACCATCCTCAAAGAACGGATGGTAACAGTCGGTGGATTTATTATTTCTATTCTAGTTTTCTTCGTAACCTATTTTAGGAATAGGTTTGAAACCATATCTATTTTTTAATTAGATACTGGGATTTCTTTTTGATAACTTTGCTAAGCTTTCTTCAGTTGAAAAACACCACGAAGCCAATCCCGATAACGTTAATGTGAGATGTTCGATGCCACGCCAAAAGAATGGTGTCTGCGTCGATGTCTACTGCTTCAAGCTGCTGTATCAACCTCGGCATTACACAGTTCAACAGATGTTCTAACCTAGGATGGATAATCAATTATTGTTTGTTTGCAAACCCTAAAAGTGACAACAAAAAAGCTCCACGGATTAATACTGTCTGATTGTCTAGTGACATTTCATTAATATGCGACATCGAGTTGAATTAGGTTAAACGCAAACATAAACCAAAAAGCTACGTTTTCAGGGAAGGTGCAATTGCTGCGTATATTCAATGTTACGGTCGGCCTCCTTCAATCAGCGGAATCGTGGTGGTTCTGTCATAAATTGGAACTTATTGGATTTAAATATATGTTACTTCATATATGGTCATCATCCATTAACATTACGTTATTAACGCGAAAGAAATATAAACCTGTATTTTGAAAACACATATGCATGCATGATGCATATGTTTATGAAGTATTCTATTATTCCAATATTAAAATAGTATTTTCAACGGAGAGGATAGGACGTCTTAAGCTGACTATTAATAATAATGTAAACGAAGAAGTTATGACATATAGTGAGCACAACGTTAACACCTAATGCTCGTTATTGCGTGTTATCCGTCTAGAGTGCGATTAATACATTATGTTGCAATGGGGAGGGTTTCATCAATAACGTTATAGCATCTGATAATTGCCATGAACAGTTATCGCAGCCGGTATCTGCAACGAACAAAAATCGTTCAGGGTAACTTTCCGTTGGTCTGTATAACGCATCTAATTTGCGTGGCGCTGTATTGTGGTGAATCTTAAGGTGTTTGCAAACCCTGTATCGTTGCCATGCGCTGCCGTATAGGGACAAAAGCGTACGTTTTGATTAATTAACTCAACTCAGGGGCATTGGGCGTGATATTTCACCGGACTTACGATGAAAGTGCAGCAATTGAGTATCACTTGACACGAGGCCTGGAATAGCCCGGCTCAATGGGGGGACGATCAATGTCCCACCAGAATCTCAACAGTTTTCAATTTTCAACGCTTTAGCCAATTATCTGCAGCTGACAGTCCCTATGATGTAGACGGGTCTGTTTGCCTGACAAACTAGCGTTTGTATGGGGATTTTTCAGCTGGTGTTGCTCCGACTGGCAGAAATATGGTAGATAAAGCTGTGATGTTTCACGCCGTCTGGGAAGGGCAGTAAGTAGATGGGGGGACTACCCAGGACTCCCACATATCAAGACATGAGTTTCACGAAAGGGTTGTACTGTAGTCTGGCCGTAAATCAGAACGTGTGCCATGTTTTTACTATAGCCGAAAATGACGTAAATCTCAATTTATGCCCGGACTAACGAGCGTTACGTGCCATATGACATGAATAAGGAAACACATCAAAATATTAGTAAACATGCTGCAATTTGTGAACGAAACATTTGAAGTAGCCTTACAGGTATCACTGATAATCAAGAATACCCACTGTACACCTTTGATATACAAATATAGTCATGAAATAATGATGGTTGACTTGTCCCTATATGGCAACAGGCATGTATGCAGAATCATTATTGTTGTAATAAATTAGCAGTAAATTTATCGAAATTAATCTGTACTGATGAACTCAAAATTATATCTGAATTGAAGTTAGTCGAATTTCCGGTTGTCAGGCTGCAATTTGGAAATATAATATTGAAGACCACAAGAAGTTACGTCATAGTTTACATGGAAATAGTCTCGTACTATTAATAGTCCATGTGTACAAAACATCACAGGGGTATATTAGCTCCATATATTGTTCCATAATCAAGTCAACATTATGGCGTACTAAATTTCCAGTCGCAACACGCTTGGCCAGCGGTCAAGCGTGTT
>JAUTBT010002426.1:0-10111 GCA_032361225.1 Lepetodrilus schrolli | reverse complement strand
AAGCTTTTAGACATAAATGCGACAACAATTAAATGCGATCGACCATGTTTTTCCCCGAACCTACCTTTCATTATTTTGCATAATGCGTAGGAATTGAATGCGGCCACACGCCAATCGCATTTTTCGCATTAATATCATGATCGCATTTTTTCGCATTAATATCCTGCTCGCATTACTTTCCTGATTTACAGTATATGCTTGCTGTAATTCGTCACTGTAAATAGAACCGACACGAAACGATGCTCATCATTAGGAGTGTTATGTTAAAAGCTTTCAATGATTCCTTAGCTAAAATATTTTCTCAACAGATCGTAATCTTAGGAATGTTAGTTAATGTGCTATTTGTTCGAAAGTAAGCGGATATGATGAACTACGCTTTAATGGACATGAATTAAAGAAGAACCGGGAAGAGAGTTCAAAACATGCGGCATGACGACACGGATAAGAACACGTGGGTGAACATATACTATGAAAAGACCAGGATCCGTTCTGGGAACATATGACAGGGTTATGAATACATTTGAATACTTGCATCTATGTATCACCATAGCAATGCCTTTCACTTATGAACTTCTGTTGTTTACTATCTTACATGTGCGTTCCACAAGTATGTGTCAGATGAGGGCAAACGTTACGGCGTAACGATATTACCGTCATTAAAGGCATACAATCACGGTTTGTTGATATATTTCATGGTCAAACGTATTTTTACCTGAAATTAAGTACATTTGACAAGATCGACAAAGATATTGGGCAACATATTACATTTTCCGCAATTCCCACTGTTTTCAATATTTTCATATTTTTATGTATTTCTTTTCTTTTTGTCTCAAGACAATAAATATAAACATTTTCATCGAGTGACTAAATATAAATGAAAAGGCAAATTTAGGTGTTTCTCCCAATCGGCTCACCTCGGAACTACTTCCACTTTGCTCCAGCAGTCCCATAGGTTAGCCGAGTGGTGTTCCCCTTTACACTGAGCCGTACCACTTTGAATTATGTCCCCTTGGATTAATATTATGAAGAAAAATAATTACTACCATATTCAGGTTGTTTACAGGAAGTTTATATTGGCGATTGCCATGTAATTTTGTCCACTATACTGCGGTGAAAAGGTTTTTGGAAGTACAAACATGATTTTATGTATGTCACGCGAATGTACTTTGCAGTTGTAGCTAAGAACTAGTCCAAAATGTCTGCGATCGTATGTCTTAAGATAGTTGGTTGGTCTGAAAGGTGGCAGAGAAGCTCCAGCGCAGGTCACGTGGTGAAGGCACCAGGAAGACCTCTATTAGTCTGACAGTTACAATCTTGCCGTATCTCTCTCTCCTTCCTGGTAATGCCGCCTATAAACAATAGCAGTTGCATGTCTTACTCATAACAGCACCTGGTAACAAATGTGCGTCTATTTTTAATCGTACGGTATAACCTAGATATACAAACCCTGTGATCGTAACTATACTTGATTTCGGAAGTCAGGAACATTGAAAAATGACGACAAAGTGTCATAATTATGATGAATATGCTGTTGCTATAGTTTTTAAAGAAGGAAGTTAAAACAATAAAGTACGTGAAAGCATAAATTTTATGATATTCGCAATATCCGATGACATTTATTTTTCACATACGGTGAGCTTTAAAGTGATTGCTCCTGTAGACGGACGAGCTATGCATGGTTACATACACTTGATGTGTCGCCTTCCAAAATGCAGCTTTGAATGAGGAGAGTCCAGGTTGTGTAATACGAGTATTTGGAAAGTCTAGTTCTTTGTGGTATCTGTCAAGTTGTGTATGGTATTACTAATGAGTGGAAGATGCAGTGGGTGCCACGGTCTGTTCGTTGACGACAATATTCAGTATTTAAAGGCATACAATCACACACCTCTATTATCGGTTGTGAAAATAAATCCCGTCGGCAATACAGAAAAAAATCACTTGGCAGACGTATCGTTACTTATGTACCGCCAGGTAAAAGTTTAGAGATTTACAGGAAGGCCAGAAGTGTTGAAACAAAAAGAGTAGTGATGCATAATAACGAGAACATCCGAATCTCTACCTGGTCCCTGCTTTAATGACTAAATATTGTTGTTTAAAAATATAGAGAGTATGACTGGTTCACTTAAAAATAAAATAGGGCATCTCTCAGTGTAAATACATTTATTATTATGATAATCTAATAACTGGATTAATAGTGTATGGTCGAGGTAGTTAGTAAAGTGAGGCGAAAACGAAAGTAGAACTGCAGATTAAATCCACAAACCACGTTAACCGTCTCATTGATAGGCAGGTCTATTGAATGTTCATGATATCCCACTCTGTATTACCGCTAGTTCCGACAAATAATTAATTAGAATATTAAAATATTCAGAACTAGTGAGACATATAAGCCAGAAGCGGATTCGGTGTGTGATTAGGGGTTTGAGGTCCCCACCCACCCCCGCCTATGTCCTAGAGATGGACATTTCTGGAAGCCCCCTCCAAACTCTAGTAAGTAGTTTAGGTATATTTTTTTGCAGATGCCAGTAGATCGATTTACATAACGCCTACAATTCAAAATTTCCGGTGATAATACTTGGGTACTAAAATATGTCAATATCTTTGCCGATGCCAGGAAATCGCATTTTATAATACCTACACTTCGAATTTTCCGGGAGCACCCCCTAGACCACATTTTTTAATTTCGGGAGCACACCTCCAGACCACACTAGATAGCATTGTGGGTTTTTTTGGCTATAGATACCAGGAAATCGCACTTTGTTATGCCACCATTTCGAAATTTTCGGGGAGCACACCCCCAGACTCCACTAGATAACATTGTGGGTTTTTTTGCCATAGATATTGGGAAATTGTACTATTTAATGCCTACATTTTTTAAATGTCGGGAGCTAAAATCTGTCCATATCATTACCAATGCCAGAAAATCGCATTTTATACCTACATTCGAAATTTCAGGGAGCATACCCCCCAGACCAGACTATATAACATTGTGTGTGTTTTCTATAGATACTAGGAAATGGTACTTTGTTATGACTACATTTCGATATTTTCGGGAGCATGCCACCCAACAATATAACGCGTGCTAAAAAGTGATAAGTTTTGTTTACTAGATATCAGGAAATCCTATTTAATTATGAGTATATTAAAAATATTCTGAGATCGTGCCTCCGTTGGAACCAGTAGATAACTAATATTAGCACAGACCATCAACATGGATAATGTAATGTAATTTACACATACCATTGCCATTGCGCTTACGTAGTCAACGTAGTCAACGTGTGTACCGGGTTTAAGAAACAATACTGAAGGAATGTGCAGACCAACACTGTATTCCGTTTGAGATTCAGATGCTCTACTGTCAATAACAGACGAGCCACTTCCAGGTTTTCTTCAATGAAGCATTTGTTGCGTGAAACTTTACAAACAAAACTTGGACAATGTTGAAAACATAAATATAATGTAATCGAAACGAGGTTTTTACGGGCTTCCCTCCCATTACAATCAGATTGATTCCCGCCATAGCCATTGAAATGTACACCAAGATTCAACTCAATATTGCAGGTAATTCCTGGGAAGTGTATATATAATAAAATTTCCATTTTAGCCTGTCTGTTGAAAAGTGCGAAAGCATTGATCTAGGTGGCATCTGTGAGTGCCACCAGCAGGAAATAGGTTGCGGTTACAGCATAAAGAGATTCAAATGTTTATACAAAGCACTTGTATTTTTGTATGCAGAATGATAACAAGATAACATAAATATACCACGGTTGTCTATGACGAGGTGCTTGTATACTGACGGCAAATAAATACGTCTCATACACAGTTTACCTTCTTTTGTAGATATTACTTGTATGAAATGTCCCCACACTTGTACGTCAGATCAGTATCGCATAGTATATGTTAGACGAGAGAGTCGTCTATTGATGAAAGGTAGTATCCGAGTTATACCACGTATACTGAAGGTAAAATTTGAAGCAACACCGGTAATGTTTGGCAGATGCATATCCCAAAGCGTAGTATTTCGTGGAATAAGGTAATTTTTAATATATATCGCTTAGAACTGTGATATTTGAGGGTTGAATGCTTCTATTAAGACAGGTACCGTTTATTAAAGTGAAGAGTAAGCATGTTATGTTTTGTTGAAAAGTAGTGTGTACTTCAAGCAAAACAATAATATATGGAAATGTTTGCGAAAAATATTAGAAAAAGTAAAGGACACTGGAAGGTATCTTGTTGGAAAACGGTTATTAGTGTTTCATTATTGTCAACAATTCAACACTTTCCCTATTAATTGCATGCATTGTACTCAATAATGGGTATAACCACCTTAGCTCCAAAACATCTCTTGACATCATTGACGCATTGATAACATCATTTTTCTTTTCAAGAAAGCCATCGGACAATTGTTAAAAGTAATATGCTTGATGAAAATATCTTCAAAACAGTATGATTTAAAGTGACTTTAAATAATGTAAAAAGCCATGGCATATTCAGTGTTGCTTCAAATTTTACCTTCAGTATATATGTACTCTGGGCAGAATGTGCACTACTTAACATATGCATGACGTATCGCACTCAACATTGTCACCGTAACGCCACCAACGCCCAATTACGGTGCACGTTTCTTCAAATTAAATTCAGTGTTGCCATTGCGATGGCTCTACAAACCTCCAAGATATCATAGTTGGGTGTTAAATGCTAATATGTGCACACTAACGGGTCTAGTCTCCGTGTTCACACTGACAATGAGTGTTCTCTGTGATACGGGTATAGGTAGCCTCCCGGCTGTACTGTACGTACAGATGTAACCCATTGTTAACAGCGTGTTCTCATAACCACAGAATGCTTACACGTTAAATTTCAATGAACGTTAACCAAATACAAGGTTAAGTGGAGACCGTGGCTCCCGCGTAGAAACGTTCAACCGTCTTTACAACCGTTCTCCGGTAGCCGTGCATGGGATGTATGACAGTTTATATCCCCTAATACCGACAGCTCCACCAACGCTGTAAGCATCCTGCCAGCTATGACGTTATAGACGTGGCCCAGTTGGGCGTGGCGCGAATAGCGAGTGTGTACACACGTCAGAGGCGGCGGTTGGAATACTGTTGTGTACACGTACACCTCCGTGATTAGTCCCACCAGGTGATGGAGATGAGGAACACCGCCAACACACGCATTGCGGTATGCAGAGGCCGTGGCAGTACCCACGGCCATTGGAAGGTAGAGCAGGACCATACAGTAGGCATATATGTCATGGTTCTGATGGGGAGACATCCAGAGATATCAACGGGACGTTACACCAATGTGCTCTACGCTTCCTGGACGACGTGCAGACTAACTACCGTCGGTTATCTATATCTTCAAACAATAACTCAGCATAGCTGTCAAATTCAAAATAAAACATTCATAAAAAGTAACGCAAGCAATAGACATGTCAAACCCAAATGAGCATTAATTATATGTAGTTTAACTTTATAGCTAATGTCAATCTCTTCATAGAATCATACTGAAATCGATATATTGAAGAACTAATATATTCTTAAAAATCAGGAACTATTTAAAAAAAAGAAGCCTTCAGTCTCAAAAACTATTGAATACTGTATACCGGTACTTTCCAGTTAATGATAGGACATGTTTGCTATGATAGTTAATAGCTACGTATTACATACAATCGAATCAGGTATTTGAATTGACATTAATGGTAATGCTACATATAGCAGATGTGATTGCTAACATTCAGGTTAGAAAGAATGACATCTGTATTTATCCCATACACCATGTATGATGTTATCGATATGGAAGTACGACTGCTCGACTTTTCACAATGAATTGACATAGAAGTTACCGTGCCATGATTCGTGGACAATTTCCTCTTGAGCAATTGGTTATATATTTTAAATGTGTGCATTTGTAGTTACAGTATATGAATGATTCTTTGTCCCAACATATTCCTAGCCTAGGAGAACGAGATAACACACCAGAGCGTTTTTCTATTCCTCTCTCCCTCATTAGATCTGGCAGTATTCCACTAATCTGGACCTGGGTGGGTCTGCATGCTGTACACTATTTGGACAGGTTATGGGTGTTTCAGCATATGTGGAACAGGGAATACCCTAGGCCTGCGAAACGCCAGACTCAAATTACCACATAGTGTATATTATTGTCGCTTCGTCCTTCGTGCGTCGAGATGCCAAAAACGCCCTTGTCGGAATGCATGGAGATAGAGAGCAGCCATCAGAGGAATATCGGGCTGTGCCCACTCTGTAATCTGTCACGGCAGACATGGAGATATGCCGAAGCATATTCCAAAATATACCTTACAACGTTACAAACCTATTTAAGAACTTAATAATCATTGACTTTGGCTGAGAGGAATTTCACTTGTCCGTCAGTGTGATAGCCACATCCACAAATGTGTTCGCACAATTCGATATTTTAATAATTGCCACGCAAGAACAATGTGGCATTGGCTATGAAGCAGGTGATGAAACATGACCGACCAAGCTGTCAAAATGCCGTTAAACGTAAACGCCTAGTCTAGGTTCAGGTGTGGCCATCCTAGCCTAACAAAACTATAAACGGAAATCTCTTCTGGTGCACAAAGAGCGCGCTCCTCGTGGCGTTATCTCCCCTGTTTGTCTGTCGCTGTACGGAGCAGATAAGGGAGAGATCGAATTGCACGTGCTTTACTGTCATCACGTACAGCCATCATCCATCAAGTAAAGTGTTATTGCCGATAATTCCCCTATCAAATGCTATCCTTAAACATGTAAATATACACCAATGGTGAAAACCGTTTGGTTAATATAAAGCAAACAAGACTGTTGGAAAGAAAAGAATCTTGATGCTGAGCTAGTTTTCCAATTGTCACAAAGTTTAAAGATCACACGCATTTGTAACGAAGAACATAGAACGAGTACTTCCGTTGTAGTACGACTCCGAGCCAGATGACCTTTTGAACAGCGCCAAACCAGTTGCTGCTGAGAAGTGAGTCGGTGCCAGTGGCCATCTGGACAGTTGACCCCTCTAGCCAACTGCGGCAGTAGATAGCCTACTGACGAGGAAAATATATTTCGAATCGCACGAAGAATATTGTTACAAAGTTAAAGTGAATAGTATTAAGAACACGCAGGTGATGCTGGATATCCATGCCGCGACGAATAAAGACACATTTACAAATTCAGTCGTATGGGAATCTCAAAGACCACGATTTATGGCTAGCTGTAGGTGTGTTCCAGAGATTGAACGGTAACTTATTTTTACAGGCAACAAAAGTGTCACGATTGTAAACTGGTAATGGGAAAAGTGCGTTACTTGTACATAGTACAACCCCCACCAGTAATCCATCAACAGCCATCGTAAAACGTAACCTTACGATGTACCAAGGCATCTATAGACATCGTCAAGGACCTAGCCTTGATCAAGTAGCCTTGCTCCGTCGACGTGCGTTATTTAGCCTTTCTCCATTAGCCAGACTACTAGTACTAGTCTAGCTACAGCAGCCTTGCCCAACTAGCCATTTTTCACTAGCCTGGTTCGTCTAGCCTAGCTAGACCACTGCAACAATCTGGCTCTACTAGCGTAGCTCAATCATCTGGCCATGTTCCACAAACATCGAAAATAGTTTTTCTAATTTGAAAGAGAGTTACAGTCACGTTACCACATGCCACAGTAATGACCAACCATATTGTTATTTCTACTTTGTTCCATATTGCCGTATAATATTAGTACCCGGACCAGAAATTTAGCACCGACGAACACAAGACTATTCGGTACTACTTCGCGTTTTGTACAGCGTTGAGCGCCAAGATCGTAAGAGAGAAAAGTAAGATTGCATTGTGCAGCATTGAATGCCAAGATCGGAAGATTTGGTTGCATAATGACTCGGGATGTGTTGTGTTCTTGTGACTATGTGCTGTGCTCCAGGCTCTATCTGATGTGGAATAATAATTCAGTGGTACATCCAACATTGCATATTCCAACAGAATCTGGCTCCAATATGCACACAGTGCGCTGATTCAGCACATATCGTCTGGACCTTTTAACACTAAGATACATAGGCTTGTGTATGTCACCCGTGTTTAGGTAAAACTTGAAACCGAAAACATCGGATGAAGTCTCACAAAAGATACAGCTTGAGCTCGCCAGAAACTACTGTGTTGCTTGACGTACAGAGGCCATTGCTTGCCAATTGTTGCTCGCGACCATCACCTAGAAAAATGTTGGCAGCATGTTAACGTTAGTATAGTGCTTCAATATAAAATCTGTAGAAGCTCGAATGTTTATCACATGATGTAAATCTACTTTAAATCAGGAAATTAATGCGAGCATGATATTAATGCGGAAAATGCAATTGGCTTGTAGCCGCATTTAATTCCTACGCATTATGGAAAATAATGAAAGATAGGTCCGGGAAAAATACATGAATAGAGGCCTGGTTGATCGCATTTAATTGTTGTCGCGTTTATGTCTAAAAGCTTGAGGTCGCATTAAATTAGTGACGCATTAATTTCCTGATTTACAGTATATTAAATGTTTCATGTGTACACTACGAAACATGTTAGTGGTGCATTGCGACCAACTATCTGCCTAAAATACCTTCAGCTGAAGCCGACATGGATGCGGCACCATAGATGTACACATGCACACAAGCATATCTGTCACTTGAACTTCAACAACCGAACAACTTCACTGTTCAAGGATGTCACCGGACGGCTTCATCATTACCACATCATACAATGACGTGAAAGCAAGCGGTTCGTACGACCTCAGAACTGTTCAAGGTGTTCTGGAGTTACCACAAATACAGTTCCCGCTTCTAAACAATTTGTGCATGCTAGTTGCTTCCTGTTTTAAAAATGGCCTTTAAGTTTCGTCGCAATATATTTCGCGCATGGATGATCAAGGCATGGTCTATTACATGTACAGTTGTCGAGTGACAAAGAAGTCATACGGAGTTTATCATAAAATCGTGATTCGTGATGTCTTCGACGTGACTAGTCGACATTCGCCATTTAAAAATACTCTGTATTGTACAAGTGCTTCATTATTCAGTGCAATAGAATGTAGAAATAGAGATATGATTGGACGCGGCTATGCATGAAACATTCTGAAAATAAACCTTAGAGATTTTAGGCGAAGTATTATCTAATAAAACTGAGACTATCTTTGATTGTGGAATGATTGGACAAAGTGGTTGAACTCATATACTGGACAGCGGTCACTGGATTCCGGACATCGGACACTAGATTCCGGACATCGGACACTAGATGCCCTACGTCGGACAACAGACAATAGAAGCCGGACACAAAGGGCACTAGCTGCTGGACAACGGACAGAAGACGATAGAGCCGGACATTGGACACTAGAAGCCGGACCGGCTAAACAATTATGACAAAATCTTTGTCGCATGTCGAAATTTTCGATATTTTAATATATCAATAGGAATTTGTGATAATATTTCTAAGATATGGAAATTATTCATACACAAATTGAATTGCAATATTTCTTAGATATTGGAATTTATCATACGAACAGGAAATCATTACCAAATCAAAGAAAAAGAAAATTGTAATATATTTTAAATTGTGGAATTATTCAGTCAAAAAGTAATTTACTGTGAGATTTCTGAAATATTGTAAGTAATCAGGAAACAAGAAAATGTTTAAAGTCTCGTTTGTTTTTCGAGTATTATTTACATCCTCTAAATTTAAACCAACAGCAATACATTATATTTTATTCCTAAAGACGTAAATACTTTAAATTATTATTGTAGCCGTTAACAATTTACCTAACCTCTATCAAGTTTCACATGTTACTTGTCTTGTATATAAAAATATGTTTTAATATAATGTTATTCTTAATATATTTTTAGAATGTCTTTAGTAATTATGTTTACCATTCTAAAACATATAGTAATCAATAAATACATGAAACGATAATAAACATTGTATCATCTAGCTATTACAAACAAGTATTTTGTAAGATTAATTCAACACGTACACAATTGTTGTAATTTGTGTTTGTGTTTATCAAGTTCAACATTTATTCATCAAACCACATTGTGGTACATGAATTACAAATAATTACATAAATAATAAGTACAAAA
>JAUTBT010002425.1:0-10111 GCA_032361225.1 Lepetodrilus schrolli | reverse complement strand
TGAGAGCATAGCTGTCTTGATCGTTACCCCCCAGTGATGACGTAATTCCGGCTGATTTTATTCAGCAGTCAACGGAACGTCACGCTAATTAAATCCAGCAGCAACAAGGTTAAAGGGCAAGGCCATAATGAAAGAAATGTCTGTTTGTCAATATTTATTTTCTAAAAATAGATTTTATCATTATATCAATTTAACATATTTTTTCAGTTCTTTGTATTTTTATTGTTTAATTGAAGTTGACAAATCAGACATGTTCTATCCAGGAAATGAAAAAGTACCTTGCTGATCTCCCTTCAGATTGGGTACCTTGCAACTTTGTGCTCATTAATATCTAGATGAAACCTTCATTTGCATACCAACAGACATGGACTAATATTGATAATGTATGTGTGCCACTAGACAGGCCAATTAATGTAAATAAAACCCTTACAAATAGCAATCTTTTAACTCGCAAGTCAACATCAAATAGGTGATTTGAAGTGATTTATAGAAATTGGTTTTAACGCACATACCTATTTATCATACATAATCAGTCGAAAGCAATCCTGTGCAAGAGTCTGAATTCATGGCGTTCTTAGGCAGATTTAACGAAGAAAAGCTTGCGGTACCCAAACGATAAGAAATGTAAGCCACAGCTTCTGTGTGTTTCTATTTGACATGCTCTAAAACAAAATTCCCAATTCAATTTTCCACTATGTATGCAATGTATATATGCAAAAAAATTGAGATGATGTTCCTAAATCATTATTGCCTTGCCCCTTTATACACAGACAAAGACTTTCATCGTGCTATATAGTATATGTAATGCATTATCCTTTTCGATTTCAATCAGAACCTACCTTTAGTTTTGCAGTCTGAAGATTCTGTTGAACCTGTAGTGTCTGTGTAATCTGTTGCAGTGCATTCTGTGCACACTGTTTGACCAGTAGCATCCTGGTAGTAGTTCACTGGACAAAGCTTACAGTCAGGTTGATATCCTGTAAGTGAGTACTGCCCAATAGGACATTTGGCTGAAACACGATGCACTCGGTATAATCACAATTATTAAGCAAAAGATTGTTATATTGTTGACTGCTGTTATTACCAACAGGTGGACAGATTAATTGGCTCCTGTTCCACACACCACCACGAGATGTCATGCCGCACTGTAGAACAAACACCACCAGATATACAAGATAATGATAAGACCCAGTACAAAGACCTCAAAGACATGTCCACAGCAACACTACTGGAAACAAAAATCATGTAATATTTCATTATTATGGTAGCCATGTATATTTGGCTATTTGGCTAGTGTTGCATGTTGGAGTCTCATCCAGACAATTTGGGTTCAAATTCCAGGAACAGGGTTCCATTACAACTCACATTTACAGTTTTGTACAGAGTCTGAGCCTTCCATCCGTAGATTGGATCCACCATCTGGACATTGTTCACAATGGGTGTGGTTCTTCTTGTAAGTGTCCCAGCCACAGGCTGTACATGGAGGCAGACCAGTGTCAGAGATGAAACCAGCCGAGCACTTTGCTGGGGGGGGAAACAACATGTTATAGATATACCTGGGGCCATGATCCCGAAGCTCAACAGTCATTGATTAAGCCATTGTGGAGGGAGATTTTACTCTTTCGTGATCATCAAATATTCCTCCAGAAAGGCTAATAAAGAAATAGTTACAATTACGATGGCTTTGGGAACATGGGCCCTGAGCCTGTATTATCAAAGATTATCTGGCTGATACTGTAAAACACTTATATTATGCGCAGACATAATTTATCTGCAAAAACAAAGAATTGAAGCCCTGTATTTGCTATTGAAGTGGTCAACCAGGCGGAGAGACATGGTGATGCAATGAATTCCTGGATATAATTATTGTCTCTTATATATATATATACACATGGTAAATTAAACTATTAGTGCTATTTATCTATCAAAGTGAGTGAATTTTTGTTTCGTTTCACAGCAGGATCTATCAAACTATCATGTATTAAGCTTGAGAACATGTTTCCTGTCGATGAATCCGAGTTATTTTTGTCGCACGTAATCTTGTTAGCCTGATGAGGAAGTCTACTTGCAGTATCTGAGGTCACATGTTGCTCTATTTATCACAGTATCTGCGGTCATCTGATGCTCTATTCATCACAGTATCTGACGTCACGTGTTGCTCTATTCATCGCAGTATCTGCGGTCATCTGATGCTCTATTCATCGCAGTATCTGCGGTCATCTGATGCTCTATTCATCGCAGTATCTGACGTCACATGTTGCTCTATTCATCGCAGTATCTGAGGTCACGTGTTGCTCTATTCATCACAGTATCTGAGGTCACGTGTTGCTCTATTCATCGCAGTATCTGACATCACGTGTTGCTCTATTCATCGCAGTATCTGAGGTCATGTGTTGCTCTATTCATCACAGTATCTGAGGTCATGTGTTGCTCTATTCATCGCAGTATCTGCGGTCATCTGATGCTCTTATTCATCACAGTATCTGACGTCACGTGTTGCTCTATTCATCGCAGTATCTGAGGTCATGTGTTGCTCTATTCATCGCAGTATCTGAGGTCATGTGTTGCTCTATTCATCACAGTATCTGAGGTCATGTATTGCTCTATTCATCGCAGTATCTGACGTCACATGTTGCTCTATTCATCACAGTATCTGACGTCACATGTTGCTCTATTCATCACAGTATCTGAGGTCACATGTTGCTCTATTCATCGCAGTATCTGAGGTCACATGTTACTCTATTCATCGCAGTATCTGAGGTCACGTGTTGCTCTATTCATCGGAGTATCTAAGGTCACATGTTGCTCTATTCATCGCAGTATCTGAGGTCATGTGTTGCTCTATTCATCACATTATCTGAGGTCATGTGTTGCTCTATTCATCGCAGTATCTGAGGTCACAAGTTGCTCTATTCATCGCAGTATCTGAGGTCATGTGTTGCTCTATTCATCGCATCGCAGTATCTGAGTTCATATGTTGCTCTATTCATCGCAGTATCTGAGGTCACATGTTGCTCTATTCATCGCAGTATCTGAGGTCCTGCATAATTTGAGTCCGTGTGATTTAATTGTTTTATAGTATTCCTTCTGACATCTTCAACAACTGTAAATGATGTGTAGGGATAGTTAGGAAAGGGATCTGATACTGATCTAAGTTGTACCAGTTTCTTTCCTATCAGAAGACTACATGATCGTACCCGAGTATCCACGTTATGGAAGTAGCAGGTAGCTGGGTGAATATTTTGATGAAATGCTTACCAACACATTGCTTTTTGCTGACACGAGGCAAAGAAGAGGACATGTCCCCACTGCAACTTTTACATGATGCTTTTCCTATCTCGTCCTGGTACTCTCCTTCTGCACAATCCTTACATGTTCCAGTGTTATCAGTGAACTGCCCATATTTACATGGTACTGAAAGTGAAGCAAGTGTATTAGACAGAGACTCAGCCACAGAGGCTCGGCAGCCCACAGTGTCCATACAAGTAATGCATAGATTGAGTGATTATGGAGTTTAACGTCGCTGCAGGAATCTTTCACCCATTTGCGACTAAGGTAATGCATAGACATTGAATGTTTACTATACAAGTCTTCAAGGTCTTTACGGCACATATAAAGAAGAAAAAGAAGAAGAAACTTTATTTAACGGCGGATAGATAAATAACAAAGAACGATAGCTCTGACAAATAAAAACAATAGAAATGGATAACCAGCATATTAAGACGAGTTAAAAAACAAGAGATAATTTTAGTTCACAGAAGAGTACCCAGGAAACACATATTGCATTTGCATATGGGGCCAGACCAGATCCCGAATAGCCAACACAAGTCGCCATAGTTCGGTTCTTTCCGAAATTCATTTGGTATGCTGTTCCAGACTCTGGCGGTCTCATATGCAAGTGTATGAAGTCCAAATTTATTGCTTTTAACCTTGGGTAGCTCTTTTGTGAGATCCTGCTTTAGGGAGTGGGTCGATCTTTTAATATTTATTAAATTTGGTATATAGAGAGGGGATATTTTATCATCAATCTTAAATACCTCTCGTGCCATGAGCTTTAACCGATTGATATGTGGAATGCTAGTGCCAGCTTTATGTACAAGGCATGAGAGGGGGATATTGTAGTCATTGAAAACAAATCTTAGGGCTCTTTCTTGAATTTTTTCAAGATTAGATGTGCTGGACAAAAATGACAAACAATAGGACAATAGTTAGAATTGGATGATATAAGAGGACTTGTCCATGACAAGTTTCCCCTGCCCGGCAAGATATTGACCAAGTCTTTTTAGGACTGCTAATTGCCTTGCTGACATTATGCATATTTCAGAAATATGTGAGATATAGTCAGCATGTAGTCAATATCTACACCGAGCATCACAAGTGATTACAAGTGATTAGTAGATTGGCCTTTCTTCCCAAGGCTTATAGCCTGAAATTTATCTGGGTTTGCCTTCATTTGGTTGTCTTCGAACCACTGTAGACTTGCAGTCTTGTTCGAGGACAGAACTAACTTTGTCTGGATCTCAATGAGAATGACAATATGTTATCATCTGCATTATTATACATGTATAGTGAAGACTCGTACATTGATGATTGGAGAATCTAACATTTTGAGAATGACAGAATGAAGTCCTGTACATTTTGAGATTGACAGAATGAAGTCCTGTACAAGCTTAAGAATAGACCCACATTTTATGGATCAAACAATCGTTTTTCGTCATATTTTTGCATACTGGGTAGATTTAATGTCTACCATGCACCAAAGCACCATCCCAGAGCCTCCATGAGTGGTATCATCTTGTTCATGGGAACCCCATCATTGATATTTTACATGTTAACAAGAAAAGAAAAAAAAGTTGGGTTGCACTGTGCATTTCCGCCGTTTTTTAATGGCCGCCAACCGAAAGTGTTATCATCCTTTCTTCAACAGCATCAGCTGGAACTTAGTCTGTGTCACACTCTGTTCTCACCAAAATACTCCTATTCAAAATTTCCACCTAGAGCAGTTAATCAATATAATACCAATCAATATAAGTTATATATTATTGATTTTCTTTAACCCTCTGAGACTATGGATAGTCTAGCTGGAACTCACAGACTTTCCTCCCGTCATGAGCTGACAGGAGGTCCCTTTGCTGTGGTGAAATGACATACCATAACATCAGCAAAATCAGGTGTAGCAAGTCCCTTTGCTGACAAATAGAGAATCTCAACCGAGTGCTTTTTTATATCAATGTTATCCTACGAGTTGATAAAAGTAACTTTTATCAACGTGTAGGATAACATTGATATCAAAAGACACAAGGTTGAGATTATATTTATTACCCAGTAATGTAGCAAAAGCAATATGCTCACATGTAAGGTATAAATATTGTACCTCGCTTGCCTAGTTACCCAACAGAACAGTCTTCATATGTACCCGCTATGGTGACAATTGATGGATGAAATTGACAATCCCATGCAAATCACGGACGCGAATGGCTGTCGATTGGATGTTAATGACATCATGACTGGTAGAATCCTTGTCTGCAGTAGAATAACTATGCAAATTAGTAATTCTTGACCAATCAGTGAAGTTGTAAAATGTTATCTCCAGTAGAATAACATTGTTGTCCTACTGACGTTATTTCCTGTGGGAGCCAGTATTGGGTGATAAATAAAGCTAACATTGTAGAGATTTTGATAGTGGGCGTATGAATGCATATAAATACATATTTAAACTCGTCTTGTTGTATATATTATATGCTGTGCGTAGCATTTGTTAATATTTCTGTTATCATTGTTCCATTAAAGTTTGATTTAGAGTGTCACTCCTGGTAATGAAACATCATATGATATTAAAGTGACCAAATGTTAGAATAAACACATACACAAATTATCGCCTGTTGCTTTTATTCCAACTTCTTTGGATGAATTACTTGTAGTACATGTGTGTGTGTGTGTGTGTGTGTGTGTGTGTTTGTGCGTGCGTGTGTGTGTGGGTGTGTGTGTGCGTGTGAGAGAGAGAGAAAGAGAGAGAGGAGGCTAAGTACAACAAATATTTCCACACGGTGGACATATCCGCATGGCAATGAATTATATTGGAACATTGATCATGATATAATATGTAATTGCATATGTGTAAAACATAGCGCGTATCATTGTATCACACTAAGAATCTATCTCGCTACTATCGTTCCTACAGATGATGAATTCAATATAATTAAGCGAGTTATCTCGACAAGATCAAGAGATTGTGCTAAAACTGGAGTATGAAGAATCTTATCTTTCTGCCACTTTGGATCAATGATAAATTAACACATAATTACTGAATACCTTGCATATGAGACATATTACTTCATATCTACTTCTACCTACATCAACATGTTCAGTGTACCTTCTGATCAAGCAATGGTGAAGCATATAACATCCTACAGTACGGAAAAGTAAGTATTTATGATTGCTTACTGGTATGACTACTACCACTACTACTACTACTACTACTACTACTACTACTACTACTACTACTACTACTACTATTACTATTACTATCTACATACTACTACTACCAATATTATTATTATTATTATCAGTAGTAGTAGTAATACTAGTAGTAGTAGTATTGATATGCATGTTGCTTTATAATCATTTATATAATAACATCAAATTAAAAAACAAACTACAGGTGATGCCATTCGGTAAGGTACACCCAATAGACAACATCAGAATGTTTAGACATTAGTGATATGGTTTGTGTGGTACCGCAAACAGAATCAACATAATTGTAAGCACATAAATGTAGTCTTGATCATAAAAGAGTATATACATTCTTAAATTACGAAAGAACAACAGCAACGTCCTCTAAGTCATGGCCTTGGGGAGTCTATTAAAGGGTTAGTGTATTTATCATTTCCCTTTACGACACCAATATAGTAATTAATCGTGTATACCTGAATGGCAGTGAGATATTATCGCAAGACTTGAAACTCTGTGCCATCGACCAAGCAATGCAGTTATTTCCAAATGCCGTGTAACCAACTTCAAACGTACGACCGTGTAAAACGTTTACAGTACACGCTCCTGCCCCTGAGATTACGAGACATTATCTTTCTTTTTTCTTTTTTTGGTGGGGGGGTATGACTTCATGCTCAACAAAGTATTATTCACAGATCCCATAACATTTCAGCTTTAGCTTGAAATCGTACTCAAAGAGTGTTGTAATCGCGTAGCGTGATGATACACATGATGTCGGTATATTACTGACGAGACTGAGTAATGATCATTAGCGTGTTTTAATGAAGACGTTACCGTATACTGTTATCTATTGTAGCTTAATACTACGATGGGGAATTGACTTGTTTTTGTGAGATAGATTGTTAAGGATGATAGATAACCGAATTAGAGTCGTTGATAACATCGATGTCCCTGCTTTTTCATTATTTTACTTTCCTTTGTCTTTCAAGTCAATTAATGCTGGACACACGAGAAATCAATTCTCAAAAATCATCACTATGAATATACATTATCAATAATTGTTATGAGGAATATAAAATGTACAGCCTTATATGTAATCTTATATTATTTAATTTTATTTTCGTGATCACCATAACATGCATATTATTTTTGTTATAAAGAATATTGATGTGATCTGTTACGTAATGACTATCAGAGCATATTTAGAACAAAAGATGCACGTACATATATTATATAACATACATATATTGACCACGATGTAATAAGTAATCCGTCTCATTACCCATATGCACCATACATTTTATATGTGAAGTGAAACATTAATGAATATTAACTTTTATATCTGTCTTTTTATTCATCAATGTACTAGTATCATAACGTTGCCTTGCATTCAAGGTCACAATACAATACTAAATAATCAAACAAAAGCATTGTTTCCATTTTAATCAGCATTTATCTTTTCTAGACATTATTACCAACACATTTGTAAGGAATGTTATGGAAGACAATTTTAGACAAAGATTGGAATTCTAAAATTCACAGGATATCAGACTTTTAACGTTTAGCAATTACTGCACACCATAGGTGTTGCATCCGAACAACGTCGAATCCTTCTGGCGACACTGATTGCGTCATTGCATACCGCCGCCTCGTTGTAAATGCGATAATTTATTATAATTGTAGGGTTACCGCAAGGATATTGACTGAGACCACAAGCGTTAAGCGACGAATTTCAAAAGAAAATGATCATTTGTCGTGATAATGGCACATTCCTGGAGTTAATCCTAATAGTATTTAAGCCATAGAATTGTACTGATTAAACATGCCATGATTTTGAAATTAAAACAAATAATATACATAACAAGCGTTCATTTTAAAGGTTATTGTGGATTTTATAATATATAGATCTATTTTGAAATCGAAATAATATAATATTTTTCTTAAATACAGTATTACTATAACCCTAGTACCACCTTGTGTCACCTTAGGATGGAACGTAGTACTGTCTGGCTTTCTGAGGTGCATTCACCAATCGTATCGTCGTTGGTTTATCTGTATTGTAACAGAACATTGTTGCGGTTTCTCTTCCCACCATAAACACACAGTAAACATGGGGTTCATCTTCAACTTACATGTACACTTATTACTCGCGGATACTTAGATGATACCGATACCATTCTCGTGAAACATTTCTGTCAAAACTCTGAACAAAGGAAATATAAATTCAAACACTATTTTCTTTGGACGGAGAATATTGTCTATAATCTATATGGGATACTTATACAAATTTTTATTTCAAATCACAATCGTCACAAGAAGCTACTTGTAGGAAATGGAATATTTTGGTGTAGTAATTGTAGTGAAAGAAAAAAAATGGTACAAAAGTACAGCATCCCCGAGTACTTTTTCACAATGCGTTACAATTTCTTTCCCCACAATTGACGTCATAGATAGGGCAGAGGTCAAGACAAAGAAGTCCTGGCAGGTATTAATCCGCCGTGGGTAGTGCCGAGCAAACCTTGAACCCATAGTCTTATCTTATAAACCGATTAAATGACCGAATGGCCGGATTGAGGCCTTATACGTATTCCAGAGTAGAATTGATTCTAGCCTAAACATAGTCTAGAGCGCATCATATATGGATGCACACCTGACTTATGTCAGCAAATCCTGCCTAGAAATTAAATGTTGAAAGTGTGCATTATTTCAAGAAAATACATTAACAAATAAAACCTAACCCCTTTTCATCTTCATTATCTTATTTTACCCCTAAGTCATCCTATTTCAGATTAGCACAGTATGGAGCAAAATAGCAACGGATAAAACCTTAATGTTTGAGGTCGAATCTATTCCGATGGTTCCGTATCTTCCCGATGGAAACCAACTCCACAAATCCCGTTTCAATTTTTGTTTAAATCACCACGTGATAGAAGTTAGAAGTTCATCGCGTCGTCAACTTCTATCGCAGAGGTGGTGCAGATTTGCTGGATAATAATAACGTGATTTCATTGGTTGCTGGTAAGTTGGAACTACCTTGTATCATGCTATACCAGTGTCAATTTCACTCGATTATCGACATGTTTACCTTGAGGCACGGAATAACTTTTTTTGGTCATGTGTCTGCCTTTTCTTATTGAACAATTTAGTTGACATTCCTGTAACACCTATACACAGTATAGCATTGTCAATAATAAGCTTCATTACCGAGACATGAACAATTTCCTATTAAATACTGAACGCACAGCGTTGTACTTTCATTGATCTCCATTTGGTTTGCGAAACATTCCTATTGCCGATCAAGTCGCTGTCTCATTAATTGCGTGTCAATTTCTTGACTTTTTGAATCACTGTGTACCTTATAGTAAAACTTAATATAATTTTGATGCTTTCAATGAATTTTACTATATGGTGCATTAAAAACAATAACCTAATTGATAGTCGAAATTATAGAATCTATGAATGCTCCCATAATTTCTATTTGGAATATATAGAGATTAATACACGAGCTAGTGTGTCATATTGATTTTACGACACGAGTGATTCCAAAGTGATATATTCTGAGCGAGAGAGAGGAAAATATTAACTTTGGAATAAAGAGTGTCGTAAAATCAATATGACACACTAGCGAGTATGTTAATTTCTTTATCTAACAACTTTTGAA
>JAUTBT010002424.1:0-10111 GCA_032361225.1 Lepetodrilus schrolli | reverse complement strand
GCGTAATGTGAGATGATTTTTTGGTCCTGGTAACAATCCGAGCTGCTGTGTTTTGAACCTTCTGGATCTTCTTTAGATTGGCCTGGTCGACACCATGTAAAAGACTGTTGCAGTAGTCGACATGTTATAGATATTTATGTTATATTAATATGTACATCCAGACACCATCATAGAAGACATTAGATATAGTTAAATTAATGTTGAAATTGAGCCGTTAATATATATACTTTTTTGTATTTTTTTTGGAATTTATTCATAATTATTCAAAATGCAATGTTCTTCCCATGTTTACTACTTTGTATTTTAATTAAAAAAAAATAAAATCAAATAAACGTTTGAGCTATCTGATTTAATAGAATTTCGTCACTTCATCAAGAGTTACCATCACAGTGACAAAGCAAACGATTCGTTGTGATCCGGGTGTTTGATTGGAGCTAGGACGACTATTCTCAGCTGGTTGAGATAACATGGGCATGTGATCCACCTGAGGACCTGCGATGTCCAATAGTTCCTGCCTCCTTCACGTGAGATCACGAACGGTTTCAGTTCACTATCAATCCATGTTTGTTGATGGTCAGAATACAATACAAAACTGAAGGTGTTCCATTAGACAAAATTGGGCTAAAACTATCGAATAATTCCCCTGAACCTCAACAAAACAACACATTAATTTCAACTGCAGATGGCGGTAGATATCCTAAAGTAGTTAATTGCTACAGTTCATCATGTGTAGCTATAGGATCATACCCTTGAATTTGAACATTATCATATGGCACATATAGAAATAGATGTGTTATAAATGGACATGGCTAGACATTTTAATACATTTTATCAATAATAATTATGTGATAAACACAGATTTTACAGAGCAATTTAAAATATAAACAAGAAAATACCTCCAGCACTATACCAAAGTTTACACTTGATCCAATAAAAATATACATTTCAATTCATACCTATATATTCAAAATCACAGAAAGTTCATAATATAATGTAAAAAAACACACATGAAGATGTTAATTACAAGTATCCTCAATATATTTAAATTGTGTTCAAACCCATTCCATCACTCACCACCCCAAAAAATAAATAAATACAAAACAATAAACATTTCTGCCACTTTTAACATGCACGTCAGCCAGCCCAATATTTTATACTAAAAATGGGGGTCCACGGTTGACCGAGCAGTTTAACCGAATCCGTGATGTAATGAAGGGCGTTATGTCGGGGGTTCACTGTAAGCCAACAGTCCTACAATTAAAAGAATAATGTTATAATCATAACTATAAGTTACCTCCTATTCCTTGACTCATTTCTGGCTAATCTCCATGTTAATCTCCACCTGTTACTATCTCACAAAATATGGAGTCCAAAATAATCCTCATACAGCCTTTTAACAGCTCCATTTTATATTCAGAATGTCACACTCCACTAATTTGCCAGAACCAAACGCTGTATTTGACCTCTCAACGCTGTATTTGACCTCTCAGTATTTGACCTCTCAACGTTCAACATGTTTCAATTTCATCACCAACATCCATTTACATGTACTTTGATAATTATGAGTACATTCCAATACTTTAATGGTTTTTGGTTCTAGCCTCTTGCAACAATTAGGTTTTAACCACCCATGCTGTATATGCATTGATATACAAGGCAACTGGAATTGCCATTGACATGGAAGGGTTAATTAACAATAACATTATCACATCCATAACATATAGCAATTTTAACTAAGGTAATTGACAATACTCACATGACAACATTAAGTGTACTGTACTTTGAGCTACTAGTGTTTATTTATTTTTATTAATTGGGGTTTTAAGTAGCTTTCAAGATTCGGGCAGGAGGAAACCCGCAACATCCGTAGCGGGATTTGAACCTGGAACCATTGGCTCCGAAGTCCAACTGTTCTACCACTGCGCTACCACCCGCCCCAGCTACTAGTGGAAAATGGTTGTAAATGGTTGAAAGGTTGAAAACAATGTATATCCTAGAACGTGGGGGGAAGGTCACACAGAGACGTGCAACATGTGGCAGTCACAATACCACAGCACAATACCACAGCGATGAAACCGAATACACTCCCGGACACTATGTTAATAAGAAGGTCACATGAGAAAAGTACTGCTATATCACAATTAACACCTGTGACAGTGAAAGCAAAGCAAACTACCGTTCACTTTCTAGATTAATATGTATTTTTGGTTGAAAATATGTTCAAATCTCCACCCTCTTATAATCTGAATCTAGCTGTTTTAGCTATGTAACAAACATATCATGGTTATGAACATTGCATTGGGAAGTCATTGACTGTGATAATTAATATTCCTTAATTAATATAATACGAATAAATGGATAAAAAATAACAAATTATTTAAAGAAATACATCATTAAATGTTAATAATATAGTAGTCTCCATATATTAACTTTTAACAAAGTGAATTCATAAGTGTCTAGTACTCACCATTAAAAACTATTCTCACTCAAATTAAATATCCGCAATATTCATCACAACTTATGTACTGGCTGTAAATTATAAAATCCTTTTCTTAACTTTGAGACACCTTGTATGTAATTACCATTAACCCTCTCATTGCTGGATTACATGCAAGCACTTCTCTTTAGGGCATCTCCGGTTGCCTCTAGCATGGAGAGGGTTAATAGGTGCAAAATAGAAAATAATTGTTATATCCAAAAGGTACCCAGACAACTTCGTTAACCTCATATCTGCTGGAAGCAACCAGATCTACATTTTGTATGGCGTTGCTTATGGTAATCCAGCAGTGAGAGGGTTAAAGTTTAATATTATCTATTCTTCTATTCAGTGCACAGTGGCTGAGCAGGATGATAAGTGCTATACTGGGCAGATCCGGGAATTACAGTCTCAGCCAATGTCACACCAGCGCCGTGATTGTTTGTTTCTCTTTCATCGCAATAATCACCCAACCCAGACTTCAAACACTAGAGGATTCAAGAATATCTTAAACATACTTTAACTATCTGACGTAGTGTAGGTATTAAGGAAAATATTGAGAAAACTGTTGTATGTGTTCTATTTTATTTATTTATTTTTGAATTGGGGTTTTAGTGTCACTTTCAAGATTCTGATTGAACCTGGAACCTTTTGCTCCGAAGTCCAACGTTCTACCACTGCGCTACCACCCGCCCCTGGCTTCTAGTACTATAGCCATTTTAAAATGTTAAAATATGTTTAATCTAAATAAAAAATGAAATGTTTTCCAACTTACTATTGCATCATAACATTACAATAAAACATTCTCTTTGGTTATTGACATTAGACATCCACTAATAAGACAAGGATCAATTTTCGTTCAAAAATTTATAAATATGTTCCTATCTAACATGATCTAAAGGGACTAAAAAAAAATTATCTTAAGAAAACACAAATGAGTGAAGATGTTACACAGTAACCACTACCTGTGTCGATGATAAAACACACAAAACACACTTTTTAACATGTGACATTGCCTTCAGCCATCACATAAAGTGTGCAAAGTGCAATTTCAATGTTTCTATGAGTTATTTGATGTTTGAAAGCGTGGATTTTTGCAAATATAATGTTATAACTACATGAGCAATGATAATAACTCAAATAGGCAAAGTAACACAATAGTATATAATTGCCCCATCGTCCACATTCTGTTCGAGACCCGGCCTTTAAACGCATATTTCATTGTCAAATGCATTTTACTTGAAAGTATGTACATTTGATTTATCTACACAAGTATATTTGGAAACAAGCTACATTGAAAACCAGTTGGACATGTAGAAAATGTAGCTTGTTGCCAAATATACTTGTGTAGACAAATCAAATAATTTCAGGTAAAATATGTGTGACAATGAAGCATGTCAACACATCGTGATTGTCTCCCTTTAAAATGATTAATGCATATATATAGATTAATACACGAACTAGTGTGTCATATTGATTTTACGACACGAGTGATTCCAAAGTCAATATATTCCGAGCAAGAGCGAGGAAAATATAAAATTTGGAATCATGAGTGTGTTAATTTCTTTATCATACAACTCAAATGTATTCTGATGTGGAAGTTAAATAGGGAATGGTGGATGAATACATCTGCACACCGCCCCAACCATACCAACCAATGAAATCGTCTATCACGATGACAGGTGTGGGAAAATTGTGATGCAAGCCATGTAACCAGCCAATGAAAATCAGTCCAGGTGTTATGCACTACTGTGCAAGATATGATATTTATGTCATGAGTTATCTTGAACCAAATGTTAGATAAATTAGGGAGCACTCTTGTATGAAAGTTTAACTATTAGCATTGCCATTGGTGTGGTCTCTGGCCAAGGTTGGAGGTAAGGCTACCTAACCTGAGCCAGTTATTGAGTTATTGAGTTATTGAGTTAGTTACACGTTTCAAACAGGACAGCCCAGATAATAGTAGATAGAACCACGCTGATGTCACGTGGATATTAAAATTATATTTTATGTCAGCTTCCCACACTCTCATAAAAAAGATGATGTAGCACTATACGCATGCTTTCAGGCATGGAATTGGTGCAACATAAATGCACACATTATTATTACTATGATAATAATATCAATGGATCAAAGTGCCCTCTTCTTCTCAACTTCCTGGGGAGTGATGGCATCAATATTATTATTTTTTTAAATCGGAATGAATATTACATAAAAAATGTAGATTCTACTTACGAACAAGCGACAGGTCGACCAGACATTTGAGGAGATGCACGGGTCCGCAGGTGACGGCCAGCTTACAGAGGTCAAGGACAGCTCCACGCAGGATGGTCAGCTGGATGCCAGAGTTCATTAGGTGGTTCTTCAGCTCCGTCTCACTGGTCCACAGGGAAGAGAAGTCCACTAGAGGATCGCCATGCCTGTACGAGTGGAATGCCAGCGCCGGTGACCAGAATATGTTCCTGGGGTCGTCCACGGTGTCAACCTTCAACATCGATGAGTTCGACTCTGCTATCAACTTCTCTCGCTTCTGGACCTCGGCCACGATGGCCATGTTTGTTGGAATCCCCGCCACGGCGAGAGGGTGGCGATGGTAGTCTTTGCAGCTGCAATGGAATTGTTCGCGGATGTAATTGGACGACATCAATGACTTGTGGTACGTCATCCGCTCCACGCATGTGGAGTCATTACGACTGGTGTTAGTATACATCATGGACTGGGTCATCGCCATTTTACGCTGCATCCCGGCGTTGTGTCGTGCGTTCTGGTTCTTCCGTATTTCGGGATGACGGATGTTATGTTTGTATTTGGAGGACGCCAGTTCGGAGACTTTCTTCGGGTCACTCAGCAGCTCGGCTTGTCTCTCATCCTGCCGATGCATGTATTCTTCCGCCGCGTGCGGCTGATAAATCTGGAATCCTCCGGAAGTCCGGGGCACCACGTGACACGACTCCACCATCCACCGTTGCTGACTCAGTGCTTGATCTCGGGGGCTGCCTCTAACCACCGCGGAATGAGTCAATTCTCCGTCAGACATCTCACACAGTCGTCTGTAAGCCACCAGATGTCCACTGCTGTCGTTAAAGTCTCTATTCCTTGCCGGAAGTTGTGCTGTGTTTGGGACATATGGCAACATGTTTACTGGGACGTGTGTTAATGCAATGTAACGTCATATGAAACATATCCTGTAATATTCGATGTTAATTAATACAATGTGTATGTGTGTGTGTGTGTGCGCGCGTGCGTGCGTGTGGTTGTGTGTGTACAAACTATTGTTATCTTGTCTGTGCCTCTTAAACACCAATTTTGTTAATAATAGTTACATATAAATAATTATAACCAAATTACATACGATATAAAAATGTAATAGAACTTTGTATTACATATTCACGATACAAAAGTATTAATGTAAGAAAGTACTAGTGGAAGCAATTAATACTTTATACAATTTACATGATTAAAGAGAGAAGAATAAAAAAGATTCCGAGACAACTTCTACTGAAAACCTATTACTAAGATCCTGCTAAAAATCCAGTTAAAAGCCTGACCATGGAGACTTATTTTCACGGAATCAAAATCAAAACGTTAAATATAGAATGGTAGATACTTTTTAAATTATTTTTTAAAAAAATTTAAATTATTTAATAAACATGAGAAAATGCTCGAGATAATTAATCGCAAAAGCATGGTTTAACAGGAATATTTAAACATAATAACTATGCAATACTAGTAATAAAGATCAGCATAAAATATCAAGAGCGTGGCGATATGCTAAAGGCAAGTAACAAGCATGTGGAGAAGCCATTACTACAGAATAGTAAATATAATATTTAATAGGAAATAATATTCACACATTTTCAAACAGATGTTATTAATAATTTTCTTAACAGATGACAATTTGATTGTCTGGAAGACGATACTTATTTGATTTTTTAAAATTTGGTTTTAGAGCCACGTTCATGATTCACTCACGTATATGCAGACCTATTTGAAGAATCATTTCAACATGTGTAAGTAATGCTGTTTAAACTATTATATAACCTCCGAGACAGTATCTCTAGTGGAATTTAATTCAATACCGTCGTACAAAGACTTATCTTGGAAATAAAAGCTTCTGCAGACTTGGGAATTAGAGAGACCAAATAAGGTAAAAGCAGGAATTTAGCATCTATTGGTAATTGCGACTGGTGTATGGGTAATGCCGGGAGAGATGAAAATCGATTGGGATTGGGGTATATGGTTGGATGTAATAGAGCATGTCTTCAGTGTTCATCATTCATTTGGATTGGTGATTGGAGGGCAGTGAAGGGTATAGGGAATCTGTAGTGTTTAACATCGATTTGGATTGGGGTATATGATTGGAGATCATAGACGATGTCTGGAGTGTTCATAATTCAATGGGATTGGTGATTGGGGGTCCATGAATATGAGGTAGTGACAGGTTTAGGTAATGTCTTTAGTGTTTGTCAGCAACTGGGATTGGTGATTGGGGTATCGTTGATCGGGGGGTGTCTGGAGTGTTCAGCACTGATCATGATGATTGGTGATTGGGGCAAGTGGTTGAAGCACAGACACGTGTCTTCCCCATTGACACGACACCACCGCCTGCCAAGTTATCTCTAAAATCACAGAAGACTGTCCACATGTCCATCTGTAGGGTAACATTGAGATTATTAGTCAAGCATGTGTTTGGACAAGTCAGCATCGAATTGATGAGAGAAGCAGAAGAATTGGCACCTGCTGGGATTTGATGGTGTGGTGAGGTAGCATAGGATTCAGCAGCATTAGTTTGCGCATGTGATTCAGGAAGTGGAGAAGTGCAAAGAGGGTTGCAGTAGTTGGGTTACCAAGCACCAGTGTGGTCGTCAAGAATCACTTTCTGAAATACAAAAAATAAAAATCAATTTAAAATATTAAAACGTGGGAATATTTCAAAATGTTCTTCGATACCATTAGATACTATACTATATACGGTCGGGTCCATAAACACATGAATAGTTGTCTCATACCTGCGATACATGTACACTTCTTTCATTATCTTACGACTGCGTGTCGCATACACTATGAGGAAGTGTTTCACATTGGACTATAGACACATACAGTTTAGTATTAGATACATCCAAATGTAAGCTTGCACCCTTTATCATGTTTATAGTTATGTCCCACGAAAGACCGGACTACTGATACAGGTAAAGTATTATTACTACAGGTAGACAATACAAAGGTATACAATGATGGACATTAGCCTCTGTCATGTGGACTATCAATTTCCTGTCAGCCTCTCTTCCCAGGTTTTGATATCTGTGCAACGTCACTGTCCTATCTCAGGGATGGAACTTAACTTTAAAACGTACTTTTCCGAATAATGATATAAATAACAAAACATTAAATTTATTTTAGCCAGTAGGATACCTTAAACATTTTGATATCTGTGCAATGTCACTGTCCTATCTCATGGATGGAACTTAACTTTAAACTTAACTTTCGCCCGATTAATGATATAAATAACAAAACACAAATTTATACTATCCCATAGGATACTATAGGGTTGTATAAATTTCGTGTTTTGTTATTTATGTCATTAGGAGAAATGGATTGGGCTGCAGGGCGAGTGGGAACCTCTAACCCTGTTATTTGAGCCACCATTAGCTTGATGACATGCTACATGTAGAAACGATCAGCCTGTCTAGTTTCTATCTGTATATTTTGACCAATTAAATAATTGTAGATTATGCAAAGCTGGACTAGCAATCACTTCAGATTCACTTTATTCGGCCACTTTATTCAAGTAAAAGCACTAATTAATTGGTTGCCATTTGGGAAATAAATGGTTCTTATTGCAAATTTGCTGGCTCGCGACAGAACCACTGTGATCACTGTGAATTGTGATCACTCGCAGTAGCTAACCTTGCCGTGGGATCTGCGCCAGTTGAGTTGTCGTCCAGGGTATCTCTCTTAATCACTATGAGACCATAGAGCTCTCGTAAGTGTACGATCCCCATGTATAAAAGATCGCTTCGACAGCGCTATAGACTAGTCTCGTAGTAGACCTTCGTGAAACGATACCCATGTAGGCCTCCTAATGGAACCTAAATTGCTTACCATTTTCTTCATACTGTTAGAGAACTTAATTAAAACTATCCTCAAGTTTTCACAGGGTTTCATTGTACTGTAACTTCCCGTACTAAAATTGAGATATTCATCAAACTAACATGCGTGTTAGCCATTTTGAATTACTTGTATAATAATTATAGTTCCGGCAACTAATTTTCTTATGCTGTGATTATTCCGATTGTTCTTCTATGATCTAATGGAAATTTCCTGTAGTGTTATTGCAAATGGACCATACTTTTAAAACCATTTCGACCAATCAAATTCAAGGAAATTTAAATGTTATCATTATGGTACAATCATCAATGATTGATACACTACACTGAAGAATGTTCAATGTGTGCATAGTATATATATGTAACAGTAGCAAAGATTGTCTACCTACTAACTGACTAAATATATGAAATAAGATAGTGTTATGATGATGAGTAAAATGATAAAATGATTCACCTATAAACATGAAATATTATACTTAATAGATAAATAAATATTCTTTATTATAAAATTAATTCATTTAATGAAAAAAAGTAATAATATTATTCAATAAATTTTAATATGTGATGTATCAGCCAATTTTGGAAGGTTTTCTTAATCATTGGACATTTCACCAATAACCTGGAAATATACATTTAGGATATTTCTAGCAATGTGATTGGTTGAGAAATGAAATGTCCCGTGATGAAATATCATTAGATCCTGGAGCCGCATCACGGTGTAATGATACTGATCATTACTGAGTCTACTATGGCGGCCACAAGTAAACTTCCACCTCGGAGAAAATAATTAGGTTTTCGGTAATGAATTTAAAAAAACAGGTCCTGAACTTGTGGAATTTACATGAATAATGAGGACAAGATGGATAAATATAATAATAGTTAGTAATACATTGAGAGTTGATCCAACGCAGGAACCCAGAGGCCATGACACACACCGCATTGTTTCTCTCTCATATTTTACAGATGAGAATCTGATGAGAATATTTTTGTTGGAGTTATTCATGACAAGCCTAACCTGTGAACTCAATAAATAGGTTTAGATGGCTGTCGAGTTTTCTTCCAAGGTCTTGCCTAGATATATATTTCCAGTGTGCCATCCAAACATCGTGTAGATCTATGAGGTGCGCTTACGCTAGATATCTACACATGTACAGACTGAAGTAGTGACGTCAAGCAACGTGACGTGACATCAAGCCTGTGATGTCACTACAAATGACTTCATTCAAGCGTATCACAATTTACCATTTCGAGGTTCCCCGCTAACTTGGGTGCTTATAGATGATGTAAAAAATTTCAATTGTTTCGAGGCACCCATTTAAATCTCATAAATGGGGATTGTTCACCACCATCATTCGCGCTAACAAGAAAAAGTGCCTCCGTAAAATGAACTTGGGCGTTGAATGTGTTACAATGGAGATATATATATATATATATATATATATATATATATATATATACAGTGTTGGAAATGGAAGCCGGCCCGGACGCCCGGGGCCGACATTTTCTGACCCGGGCGTGCAGCTTTCAA
>JAUTBT010002423.1:0-10112 GCA_032361225.1 Lepetodrilus schrolli | reverse complement strand
CTGTTACATCATAGCAATGCTACGATATCACAATTGTAGCGATGACATCTTAATGGTAAAACAATCAAATAAATAATCAAATACACCAAGAAGTGGGTCAAACGATATCTACTTCAGTAAATATCGCTTGTTATTTGAAAGCGATATCTACTGCGAAAAGACAGTATTGGGTGATAACTATTATTATCCTTTGCAAAAAGGAGATAAAAATCTATTTCACTATTAACTAATAAGTCAGTATTTAGTGAGGTCTATCCATCCATACCCAACATTGTATTTGTATTCAAAAGAGAGGATTTCTGCTAAATTTATTAAAGTGATATATGATTAACTGGTACTCTAATTAGTGATTATCACCTGCGTGTGCTGACAGGTACATAGAACTGTATGGGGGTGTAGAGGGTGAGACTGAGAAGTGATGTTATCTGGGGAACTACACGTGTAGTTGGATGCTGAGTGACAGGCGGCAATCTACATATATGATGGCTGCCACCTGACACATGTATATTTCACGACGGGGGTTTCATTGGAAGGCGGCAATACCCCCGCGTCAGAGGTCCGTGTGAAGTAAGATAGCCGACCATTCTATAATGACCACGACCGTGTTATCAGCTGTCCGCCATAATCAGAGTTCCTCTATCTGGCGTCAATTAATCGTCACCTTTGACCAATGGTCAGCTGATCGTCACGTGACAAGAGTGGCCACATGTATCGTACTGAGACCGATCTAGCGGCTAAAGACGTTACGACGTGTGATTCATGTCTTATTTTTGTACATTAGTGAGAACGCAATCAATAGTGTCTTGTCGTCTGGCAACTAATAAATATGAAGACAGCTATTTATATATGTGTACATTGCATGTATATCAAGTCAGTATTGTTTCATTGATTATTTGACGAAATAATGTCGTTAGGTCATATGCAGATCATTATAGTATTAAACACTTACTAAACATATGTCCGGCAAACACACAACGTTATATAATGTTATTACAACGTTATGACAACGCTATAACGTTATTTCAACGTTGTAATAACGTTATATAAAGTTGTGTGTTTGCAGGGTGTATATTTAAGTATGCATATGTCTACAGTGTGTGTAGAATATGCCCATATGATACACTTGTGGAAAATACCCATTTATATGATTTAAGAATAAAACACATAAACATGTATTGCATGTGTACCTATAGCTCTGTATATCAGATAGCTTCATATCATTGGCTATATAATTACATATATAATATGCCTATATGGAAAACGTTAATTTACAATGTACACACATGTAATCATCTTTATTATTAAGCATATCATCAATACTTACATATTTACTTACATATTTACTTACATATTTTCTTAGTAAAAGTATTAACGCCCAACTTGTATAGCCACGCATGTTGAAATAGTACCGCAAGTGGCGTTAACCAATAATTCATGATTGTTAGTAGATCAGTGGATCATTACTAATACTGGATATTACACATGTTTAGCCAATCACACGAGACAGTAAATACATATGTACAATATTTATATAGGGTACTATTTTATTAGATAGGAAGTGATTTAAAAAACACACAAAGAAAACCCCGTTAGAATAGATGGTCGAAGGGGAAAAGGACGTTCTTCGAAAAAACAACAAGGGAGTACTTTTGGAAAGCTCCGACAGTTTAAAAAAGGTTACCACTCGCGCGCGCACGTGTCCTCGTATTTGAAGTAGTAAAACGACACTGAAATGTTTATGAATGGTACGCTCTCCTGTACAACTCTTCACGGCAACTAGAGAATTAATTACGTTGTTGAAAATAGTGTACAATGTTGTTTTAAATTAAAAAAAGATGATTTTTCTACGCTTCGGCGCCATTACAAACATGGCAAGATTCGAACAGAGATGGATGGGAGGCAATACCAAGACAAAACAATAATATAGAAGGGAGTCTTAATGTACATCCATGGAGATAACGTTACACAGATCAGAATCCTGCGTTTTTGTCATTTCTCATTGAATGTGCATGTATTGCTTTCTCGTTCAGTTGCTAAGGCAATGGCTGTACACAGATACGCTTTGCACAGATCAGCGCGATAAGACCCACAGCATATATTTAATACAAGTTATGTCAAGATTTATCACACCATTTTTAAATACTAAATAATAATGTATTCAAAACTTTTCCAGATTTATTATATTTTATGCCAGCTTTTAGTACGTATCGGATGAGATGGCTGTGAATGCTGATCTAAATTGATATTATTATTATTAGTCGTAGTAATAGTTTGGATGCTCAGACTGCCCCCCCACCCCCCCACCCCCACCCCCGGTCCTCCCGGTTAGCTACGGCCCTGTGTATTTCTATTTGAATATAAAGATGCACTCACATTTTTTAATCAGTTAGGCCAGAGATCATATGCATATATCTGTATATTGTTTCTGGTTAGTCTATAACTTTGGTTATTATGTTAATTAGTTTTTTCCCATTGTATATTGTACAATGAACACATTCGTTGTTAGGATATATATATATATATATATATATATATATATATTCAAAGGGAGTGTTTATACAGAATACCTATTAATAAACTACTGTTTCATGAACAACAGACATACACGTGTAGACCTCTCCGAGAAATGTTTATGTTTACTATCGTAAACAAAAAGTATAGCGTTTTCTGTTTGTTAGAAAACACGTGCTAATTTTTGGTTGATGACCTTCCACTTTTGTCGTTTATTCCTCTTAATCATTGTCATTTTACGACTTTCAAATTCTGCTGTAATTGATTCAACAGTCGACCGGACTTCAAACAAACCACCAACAGTAGATGAGACGTGAAATAAAATGCCGTGCTTCTCTCCTCGGAGAAGAGTTCTTAGATGAAGCAATTTAGTCTCATGTTTATACAAATGTCGAGATGCTTTCAAAAAGTCATGTCTGAAGTGAGGTATCGCTCCTCTCCACGGAGTATCTTATAGCAAATACCTGGCCGAGAAATTACGAATTAGTGATCGACACATTCCCGTGGAGTTATTTCACTATGACGTCACAATCGAGTGTATTTCACATCACGTGCGGTAGAAATGTTCACGGTTTCAGCACGTGCCCCATGTCCATCACTCAACTCAAGTAATTCATTACAGGCCAACCCAGCCATTGATTGCACAAAGATGAGCTGCAAGCGTTCAAAGGGAGAGAACCCACGAATAATCAGGAAAACCGATTCCGTATTATCCATCACAACTTAAGCATGGTCATATAAATAATGAGCATAATACAGAGAGGAATATCTTCCTCTTTTGCCTGTTTGTGCTCTCTATAATTGATCTTCCTCTTCTGGCGGCTCCAGTGAAATTGGAACAGGATATCTCGCTTGTCAAACAAGCCGATGATGGAGAGCTACTGAAACTCTCAGAAGCAATGACATGTGGTAAAGCAGTTATTCGATGTATCAGTAATGGCACCGCCACTCTTGGACTGGCTAGATGGCAACATGAAAAGCCATTTCCTTATATTTATATATATTAAATGTTTGCACGAATTTTATGAATATTCAGAAACAAGGACACCCGCGGAGTATAGAATCCAGATGGTTCTCATTTCACAAAGGAAAGATTTCGGTGAAGGAACTACTCCGGGATAAGTAGCTCTTTCTTAAGAGAGGAATAGTATCTGTTTGTGAATACCAGAATATTTTGAACCAAATATACAAATGTCCAGTTATTATTACGTATACCATCTTGCCTCTTCATTTACTTACGTATTAATATGCAAGTTTACATGTAGGCATAGTATGATTTCATACCCGTCCTTTTTTCTTTCCTATAATTAATTTCATCCTAAACCACATTACCGAATATTGAGCATAAATATGTGTTTTTCCAGTCTTGGTTATTAACAGAAACGGCCGTAAAATTTCATATACACCATCCGGTCTGGTTATATCAATTGTTCTAAAGAGTTCTACGAGTATTTTTATGATACAAGTCTGTCTGGTGATTTCTTATATTCCTGAAAATGAAGCCATTATATAAAAAATATGACCACACTAAGTGAATATGACCCTCTCATCTCCCCGAACCAGGTTCTACCGAAGTGTGGGTTCGAACGAGAAAGCATTAGATTTCAGACCAATTATTTGAACAAATGCCCATTAAGAAATAAAGCACTTCCCATGTTCTGTGATGTAATTCCCATGTTCTGTGATGTAATAGAACATGGGTTTGCCCATAACGATTACAGTCAACACACAAGGCCATGTGCTACACACGGACCAAGTAAAAGGCATGTCATATTATCACGCGTATGTTATTGCATATTTCTAAGATATATCGTAAATAAAGTGTCCTCGGCCAATGCAATGCTACCAGGTGGGTTTCATCTCGCTGGTTACATCGCATATTCTTTCGGGTAGAACTACTTGTCCATTCATAAAGTAACCTGGATTCAACATACAGAAGTTATTATTCTTGCATTTAATACTATTTTAGTTCCTGTTAAGTTCCGAATAAGCCCCATTATAGTATTCAGGATTTAACCTGTACGCTTGTCAAGTACAGACCTCATAAGTGTCAGTATCAGTTATATATGTCCACCTTGAGAGCGTGAACCTTCAAAAATAAAATGGATACTCCCCTACCAGTTTAGAAAGTTTGTTAATACACAGGATTCTTTTTTTTTAGAGAGATACTGGACGATGTGTTGTTGTTGTTGTTGTTGTTGTTGTTGTTGTAATGTCCTCACATACTTTCCACATTTATTACTCAAGATTAACGAGGGATGACGATTACCACGCAGGCCCTATTCCAACACAACAGGGTTACCAAATATACTTAGTGCATACATTTGTATTCCAACACATCGGGGTTACCAAAGGCAGGCCTACTTAGTGCATACATTGGCCATTTGTGTAAAAGTTTCAAGAACTTCAAATGCAAATTTGTGTGAGAATGCAATATCCGAAACGTGAAATTGCCGTTATATGAAATATGAAAAGTAACGGCATAACCACGATCCATAAATGGCTGATGTGGATAGAGTGCCGTTTAAGAAAATGAAAGCCAGCGGGGCTTTCATTTTCTTAAACGGCACTATATCCACACAGCACACAAAGAGTTACTTCCCTTACTATGATAATGTGAAACTTGTCATGCCTTGTAATACTGCTAATACTAGTAGGTCTATTTAAATTATAATGCCACGCAATAATTTATAATCTGGTTCATTTCTGATATACAGTTTTGGTTTATCTCGGAGGGAACTGTTTTATGCTCTCTGTTTGTTTCAACTAATTAATGCAATTAGTTCATTGATGATATCTGATCATGAACGGGATATAATTAGAGAATAACCCACGAGATACGAGTGATTACGGAAAATATGTCTCGAGTGAAATTAATGTTCACAGTTCCGAGATTCAGCGAGGAACTTGGAACATGAATTTCACGAGGGACATATTTTCCGCAATCACTCGTATCTCGTGGGTTATTCTAATTAATCAATATAATAATTTAAATTAAATAAACCATTGAAACCTGCCGACAAACAGCTGTATCGAGAGGGCGAACTAGCAGTCGAAAACGTGTACATTTCACCTAAGAACGAGAAACGCAAAAAAAACATGTAATCAACACTGTTGATTATGGAATCGTTATTACACAGTAGATATCCACCATATATATTGTATAATAGCCTATTACACGTTAGTATACTAGTATTTCATTACGGTTTGCAAAATATTGTACGTACATTTAATTATAAAAGAGTAAGTTCTGTTGTTTTGCATGTGCATTGTTTTTGGATGAGGCTGAATACTAGTATTACGAGGCGGACGTAAAATCGTCACATTAGTGATTTTCATCACCACGAGGTTATAGGCATACACACGAACATTCAGGTAACAGGAAATCTCGACCTCATTAAAATCAGATACGAAACCTGACGTTCAGATACTTGGACACTTGGTCGTTTCAAAATAATGTTAAAATGTTTAAGGAAGGAAACGAGATCGTATTGTAATTAGATTGCAGTAATTCTCCGATATATCACGGCATTTTGTTTAAATGCAAGGTAGTACTTACCTTGACATGAATCATTTTTTATGAATTATTAAAATGAATACACCATATTGTGAAACTTGGTTTGAGGAATTGGTTGATTAAGCTGGGCGCATACAACTGATGTACTGAAATGATTTAAGATGTTGGCGCAAGTATAAAGAAATTACTTCGATTTTCTATCGACAGACGCTAACTTAATGGTCCCATCTTAATACACATCTTTACCGTATACTGGCATATTGGCTTTGTATCGTCAGAGCCATGTCGTAATGCCTTAGCTAAAGCCAATACTTTCATTACCTACCTACACTCATGTACCGTTGGCATTGTCTATTAACAAAGAAAAAAATATCAAAATGCATACACATGTGTCTGAATATTATAAACTACTCAAATTATACCCCATAAATTGCATAATATACAGCTACCAAATAGTGAAATAATAATAAAGAAATTGTCAATCCACTATAAATGAAATGTTAGCAGCCAAGATCTGCATCACTACTATACTATTGCGTGTAGGGAGATCTACCATGACTACATTCTTGCAACATCAGAACGATAAAGTGTTGAGGGATTCAGATAGTTGAATGTCTCGCAGGGTACACGGTCACGGTCACCCTGAACTCTAACTACCACATTCATACATACCTCCTTGTCTGCGTTGTCTGTGTACAATAGTAGTCTATTTATGGTCTGTTTATGAACATTTAAAATAAATTCATGTCTCGCAGTTAATCAAATTGACATAAACTGCTTTGCATGTTTTATTAAATGGGCCATTGACCCTTATTTTTAGCATTAAATATTAGTGAAATAGTGACCAAATATAGTTCTCGGGATATTTTTCTGAAATTCCTAGCACAAAAATCTGAGATAGAACTGGCGTATCCTCGAAAACACGGCCATTATGCCTATATTTGACGGATGTTAAGTAGGCATAATATAATGGCCGGCCTTTCGAGGATGGAACTGGAGATGAATACTGGCACACTTTAAACAGACACTATGAAATTAAAGTAGGGGTTGCTTGAACCTACATGCATTTATCAGATCATTTAGCTTTTATACCATAAACCGAATTAGGTTGTTAAATACTGATTCTATGTTGAGCTTACTTTCAAGATAAGTAAGACTATATTGTTAATTGTTTAAACTAATTTTAATAAATCAATTTCACTTTAAAGTGCTAATATGCGACAACTGCTTATGATATTAAATAATCCATGTATATTTGAAACAGTTAAACCAACTGTGTTGTGAGAAATCATTGAGTCAACGAGTTGACAGTTGTGTTCCATGGTGAAAGTTGTGTTAGGGAAAACATAACAGTTGTTCTTTCCAGTTTAAAATGTATTCGCCAGTGAAATGTGAATGACCAATTCGATATCGTCTTAGTTTAATAATTACCTTATCATATAATGGAAAATATTATGCAGTTTGTCAACAAAAACCTAATTTCCAGGTGGTCTAGAAGTTGAAATTTAATTAAACATATATGAAAATGGCGCCCATATAATATTAAAGCGTTCTATTTTTTTTCAGGGGGGTCTCTGGTTTAAAAAAAAATAAGACCACGAAACCGTGTACGCCTAATTTGGCAAGAGAATCACAATTTTGTCCTCTCCTGAGAAATGAAGGACTGTTGGGCACATTTCAGTAGGAATACTTATTCATTGTCATAGACGTAACAACGCACGAGGACTCAATATTACGAAACTTTTATGAGTACGAACTCATGCTCAACTCAAAGTTTTGTTCGCAAATCGCCTTATAAAATCTGAGCTTGAGCATGAAATCGTACTCAAAAAGTTTCGTAATCTCTGGGCCAGAGATAGCATTTCTCATGCCGCACGCATAAACCAGTGGCATTAATAACGAAACAGCTTAAATCCATGTAACATGTTTAAACCTAGTTATCAAGACAGTCGTATAGTAGTAGGAGTGGTTCGCGAGTGCCATTTGTAGTCCTTGCAAACCGTACATCTATGATGCAAATCTAAGGACACTTCAGTTCGTGGGAATCCGTATTTCTACTCGACCCTCGACACTCGACACTCGACGCTCGACTCTATAATTGTCAAAGATACAGTTGTTGTAACAGCCCACGTTACAATAAACATCTAGATCAGTGATTCGCACTTGAATGTAGGGTTGTGGAAATATGTCCATTGAGAATGCTAATGTGAAGTTGTCCATTGTGAATGTGCTGAATGTATACATTTGGATATGTACTGTCCGGCGCTGATAGGATGATTGATTGCCTGGTTGTTTGATTGGGGGGATGTAGCCACTGCTGAAGCTGTTGTTGTAGTCATTGTCGTTGATGAGTAGATTGACGTCCACACTTCGGATAGTCCGGTAATGAAGGATAAGTGATGTTAAAGTCGACATTTACTTTTATTCGTTGCAGCAAACATGTAGCAGCACGTTACAATCTGGACCTAGCACGCAGACCGGGATCCCACATGGACCCACAGGTCTGGTGCCGGTCTGTGTCTCTCTTACGAACGTTCTCTAGCTATCTACTCTGTCACAGACTGGGACTAACTGATTCTGTCCTTGGTATAAATATACACATATGTAGAAAGGTTAGACAGTACAGCGACTATTAAATGAATATAACAATGACAGATTAAGCTTTCTCGTGGTGCAAGGACAGAGATTGCGGGGTGAAAATTCTTCACTGATAATGCAATTGTTAATTAAGTCACATATACAAAAACAATGGCCACCACAGGAAGAACTCTCAACAGCTCATTAGCAAACCCGGTAGTGAGATGAGGTTATACCCACGTGTGTAACGTGGGTGTCAAAGTTTGTGACACGAAGACGGGCACAAAATATGAAAATATGTACGCAATTTAGAACCCATAGATCGTACTTTTGCATAATATATTTAAAGAATATTAACTGAATTTGAACACTATGATAACACTATCAAGTTGCCAACAATAGAATTGCGTTGTTATAAGCCCATAACATAAACATATGAGTCACAATGAATACAACAATGAAGTTAACAGTTAACAGTAGCTGTAGATAGGTAAGAACAATTTACAGTTGGAATCAACACAGAATTAAATACCTGCTTGTACAGGTATAATAACCATGAATATTTTGACGAAAAATCACGTTATAGATTTTCATCCAGTTTATGTCATAAATTGAAATGTTATTTTCGCAATATTATTGAGTATTAATTCAACTAAAATCGCTATAAATTAATTAGCTGATATTTCCTCTTCATCTTGCAGTTTATTTTACGGTGATATATGGATCGCTTATGAATTTATGCCGATTTTATTATTTTGAAGAGAATGTATTAAGCTTTATAAGCCTACTTTTCATGATTTTCAACCTATACATTAAAGAAATAGCTATTTCCAATGGAACTTTGATTATTCGGAAATCTTTACATGGTATTTGTTTTTATAAATTTCATCTATACACATTAATAGCATTGTTCAGGTGTTCCGAAGGTTATCTTTGAAACGCAATACAAAATTCACTTGCTCATCGTACTCTGCCAAAAACATGTAGTCTGCAACACGGCCAATAAAATAATTAGGAAAGAGGTATCCAGCTTCACTTGTCTTATATTTATACATAATCGTAGTACAAATATTTTGAGCATACATTATACTATGTTTCAATCAATTGTCAACATATTATCAATGATTGTTGCTTCAAATGTAAAGTCCGCAATGGCAATTTCGGCTTCAATTCTACATCATGTAAAATTTAACTTCTTATGAACCTACAGTTACTATAATAATTTCTATAATGTAGCTATAAGTTACACTAGCAGTTCGATCAGCACTAACACTACACTATGCTACGTCAATACTTCACACTGAAAGTGCTAAGGTTACAAAATATTGTTAGACCCGACCCATTTTCTTTTCTGTTAATTAATTGAGCTTGTACATGCATAGCCATGCCATTGACTTTTGTTTTCTAGTTCGTACTACAGCGCATGACACATATACAGTCAAACCCCGTTGTGTCGAACCTCGGGGGCCCATTCGATAACTTCGACACACCGTGTCATTCGAGACAA
>JAUTBT010002422.1:0-10113 GCA_032361225.1 Lepetodrilus schrolli | reverse complement strand
GGGGTAGAGGTGTGTGTGTGTGTGTGTGTGTGTGTGTGTGTGTGTGTGTGTGTGTATAGAGAGGGGGGGGGGGGAGAGAGTAAATAATATTATTTAACAAGCCATTTTTGCCAAAGACAGATACTTGTATGAACTACACCCACATGTCATTTATATATACTTTATATATCTATATATGCCACAGCATCTATAAATAGTAGTGACCCCTCTCTATAACACCTATTTGTAATCATCTACCTCTGGACATGGGACAATCCAAAACTATGATACTCTGCTACAATGAAATAATCAGTATTATTATTTAAATTCAGTCATTTGATCTATACACAAGGGATACATTATTTTATTCTAATATGAATGTAATGAGATATACTTCAATGATTTTTCCTTATAGTGAGGTCTAAGGCAATGAGAGTCCTATAATGAAGTGGCTGAGGATTGGTGCACACTGACAGAGCTGAAGGAATGCATAAGAATACTGTGTCAAGGAAACATATTTCTGTAAAGTTACACTAGATGATAGTGCCAGAGTAACACTGGGCCATGTCCTTCTATTGCTGTTGATTGCACTTTCCCACACCCACACCTACCACAAGAAAAGGGTAGAAAAGTGATTTGGACTGACTCGATAACAGATAGGCTACATCCTATTTTGAACCTTTTTATAATACAAATATGTGTTATAGAACATCTATTTATGCATAATTGGAATCTTGAGACGCTCCCAACCAAGTTCAAAACAGCATAACTCAGTGACTAATTATGATATTATTATGATATTTGTGTCAACAAATAGCCAATACTTTTTAGAACATAACGCAGAGCCATATAGAACATTTCCATAAACAAATATATGTTATTGAATGTATTTTATGCATATTTTGTCAAAATAAATATTTTTGAAATGCACCCTAGCATGTTCAATCTAGTATACATCAACGACTAATCAAGATATGAACATAATATTGGTGTTAACATAGATGACACTTTGTAGAATATAATTAAGATATGTAATGAAACTTATCATAGCATAAGTTGTTAGACAATTAGTTGTAATTTAAAATTATATTTTTTTTATTGGGGTTTAGATCCACTTTCAAGATTCGTTCACTTATATCACATCTTGTCAGTTTAAGGCAGGAGGAAACCTGCAACATCTGTGGTGCTGAATGTTGCAGTAAACCTGCGAGCATCGGCTGGTACTGACAAGACCAAGGATGATAACTCCATTGCCACTCTACAGACAGAGCATCCTATCAATATCGTGTCAGAAAGGCAACTTTCGCGAACATTGATGCCGCGAACATTGATGCCGCGAACATTGATGTATCTCCAGGTAACCTCAGCTCCAGTGCCAGTACCAACAGTGCCTAATTGAAAGGTTGGAGTAAAGTTTACTCTAGAGTTACAACGCTATGTCCAGGAGAGCCCGAGTCCCAATGTTATAAAACGTTCTTTTAGTATAATTTCATGCTCAACTCAAAGTCTTATTTAAAAATCCCCATAACAAATTTGAGTTCAGCATGAAAGTATACTAAAAAAGTTTTACTGCTAACCTTAGGGCTCAATGAACTGTCCAGTTGAGTTTGGACATTCTCACTCTTTCTTGACCCTACGGGCTTCCTTGATGTAAAACAATAATTTCATTTATTATTCAAAATTTAAAAAAAAAAAATATTCCATTGTTTCAAAATTAAACTAACCCGAATGAATGAAAATTGATTTCTGATAAAGCAATGTCATTAACTTGGGATCAAACCTGCTGCTAGGAAACCAAAACTGAAATCCCAAACCAAATATGATCGATCTCATTACATTTTGAATTAATTATGTCCATGGCCATACACACACAAGGTTGTGTTAAGCTCACTCTAAAACTGAAATCAATGACCTTTACAATTACCAGCAAGGGAGGTACATCCATTGCCGTTCGGTCCCTCTCTTTCTTCAAGAGCTAGCATTGTTGTGCAAAGACACACAGAAAAAGTGAGAGAAAAAATCATTAAATATTCTTGACCCAAATTCAGATAACATGTCTGAGCATCTGCCGTAACTGTGTACAATTACAATGACCTTGACCTGTAATGAACTCAAACTATAATGAACTCGATCAAGAATTCATGATCTCCTATGATAATTTTAATTCAACTCTGTCCTCTTTAGTTGATTGCAATTTGCACATGGCTAGCTTTTAAACAAAATGAACATGCTCACACCTTCAATATTCACAGATATATTTTTCTAACACAACTGTACTCACTGTGTATGGGGTAAAATAGTCCTACTACAGGATAACATTAACCAACAACGAAAATATAATATACAATAATACTAATTATTGATGTCTTTCACATGTCAATCATTTTTCCTCAGCATGGTTCATTGACCTGCTCCCTGGTGTTCAGCAAGTGTTCAGTGTTCAGCAAGTGTTCAGCAAGTGTTCAGTGTTCATCAAATGTTCAGTGTTCATCAAGTGTTCATCAAGTGTTCAGCAAGTGTTCATCAAGTGTTCATCAAGTGTTCAGCAAGTGTTCATCAAGTGTTCAGCAAGTGTTCAGTGTTCAGCAAGTGTTCAGCAAGTGTTCAGCAAGTGTACTGTGATGTAACAGGACTGAGGTTGTTCTTCCTGTATACACTCTGATGAGGACCAAAGCCTGCAGTAATGGCTGCTATCGTAATACAAAACTCTTGTTCTCCTGCCAGTATCTTGACCACATGGAATCAGACATAGCTTTCAACAGTCTCCTGCTTCAGACAAAGGCCAGTCAGGTCCGTGGATAATGAAAAACAAACAAGATTTCCTCCCCAAATTCATCCATACTGGCAAATCGACTGTTTCTATTTGTGGTGGCTGTCGATTTTGCAAATCCCAAATGAAAGATTATCAGATTATGGAGCTGAATCATATGTGGCAAGGTTCTTTGTACATGCATCTTGTGGACTCTGATGAACTCTCTAGTGGAGTCCAGACTCTGAAATCTCTCAGAACAGTGTTCCCATTCACAAACATTTAGTATACACTACATGCAGCTCGTGAACAAACAAGAAACATGCACACACACGCACACACACACACACATACACACACGCACGCACACGCGCACACACACACACACACACACACACACTGTTGTCCCCAGAGATGTGAAGATAGAAAGAAACATGAGAAACACTGATTACTAAAATACACCTTCATAACATTCTAAATCCAATTTCTTCAAGGTCAAATTTTCAAGGTCAGTGCCTTTTGTAATTAGTTGACAACATAAAGGTGACACGTTCAAAGATAAAAGTTTGTAATTTACAACGAACAAATCAATACTGAAAAACATAATGATAAAATAACAATATTCTTGTTTAGGATAATAAAAATACACGACCATTTTGAACGCAGACTAAGAGAATGTCCTCATATATCCGTGATGTAAGTATGACCAAAACAAGATTAAAATAGACATATCGTGGTTTTTTTTTAGAAGCTCTGACATCCACTATGCACAGCCCCCAGTGGTCATGTACAATATATGGACACACGTGCTACGATCTCTATGCTGTGAGGATGTCCAGAAACAAACATTTCTTGTAATTTTATCCTGCTACTGCAAGTGAAACAGAGGAACTGTGGGATCTCGGGGAACATATCACAACACTTTATTCTGGAGCCATTGCCGTTGGGATATGGGGGTCCCATCCGTAAACACAACTGGTTTGGGCCGTTTGTTTATGTATCTACCCTTGCCTCTGGGATGCAGGTAGGATCCGGCTAGGTTAATATTCTACCCGGTGTAGTCTACCTTTGTAGCAGTTCCAACCCAAAATATGTTTGGTCTTTACTGGTCAGCTCATGTAGGTAGACTGATACTATATATTGTAAATAAGGTAGAATGTAGAGTCATGTGTCATGTGTCATGTGTCATGTGACAAACCCATGCAACAATTGGATACCAATTACATGACAAGCCTGAGAATCACTTGTCCCTGAGATGAATCAGTGCAGTTATATAATTAATTACTAAACTACCTACCAAGAGAGACTATCAGAAACACTGTAATACTATAAACCAAAACTACCTATACTCAGAAATACTATAATACCATTACAATCTAAAAGTACCAATACGTATGAATGACTAATTCATTCCTGCTACACAAGTACTGCCTCTTCCATTTAAACTAGACGGTTCACAGTGCCTCCAGGTAAGACCATATCTACACAAGTCTCTGCCTCTCAAGTGCTTTGTTGATGGAAGGTGCTGAAAACTGCCAACATTCCGGATCATTCATCATCTCAGAAGTCATCATCTTGGAAGTCGTCATCTTGGAAGTCATCATCATGGAAGACACTTCAGAAGGAAAGCCATGTTCCCTGTCAGACAGACTTTGACTCTCTTCACCTCCAGCTATGATAACATTATATACCTGTTATAAAAATCTAGCATTAAAAGTACAAAGGGCAGATAGACTACCAACTAGAAATTATTTATCAAAAATTGACCCCGAAACAGGATTGTTTGATTCTGTCAAATTGATTCATTGGTCTTGTCTGTGGTTAACCCTTTCCCTGCACTTCTGGTTACCTCTAGCATTGAAGGGGTTAAATGACATAGCAGTAAGATTGAACCATGATTGAATGATTTTTATCCTTGGCAATAATTACTCCTCTGAAAATATATTTTGTCTTAATCATAATAATACATTAATTATACATTATATTATAATAATGAAACAACCTTGTATGAGACCTTGTATGAGACCTTGTATGTGACCTTGTATGTGACCTTGTATATGACCTTGTATGTGACCTTGTATATGACCTTGTATATGACCTTGTATGTGACCTTGTATATGACCTTGTATGTGACCTTGTATGTGACCTTGTATGTGACCTTGTATGAGACCTTGTATGAGACCTTGTATGTGACCTTGTAGAGGGAATCAACTACATGTTCATTAGATCTTTCTTTAATTATCTGTAATGACAACATTATATTATCAATCAAGTTTTTTAATAAACATACACCTTTAAAAACAGACAAGAAAAGATAACTCCACTGCAGGTCTCAACAAAGATCCATCAATGCTCTATTAATATGTGCATGTTTAAACATGATAAAATAAATAGTTAATAAGATATTTGTTTGCAAGGCATGGACTGCTTAGTCAGCAATCCTGTGACAACAGTTACACTGAGACAGCAACTGAGCCAGACGAAGCAACCCTTTGATGTAACCGAATATATACATGATATACAAGGCTGCCAAAAATGAATAATGAAATATAGCATGATACAGCATACCACTGCTTAAACATTACTAAATAATACTACCTTAATTCTTAACCAAGTTCATAAGTCAATATTTCTTGCTCTGGCCATCAAATATTATGATAGCAACAGCAAGCAATCAAATAACACAAGATACTAAAACGATATGTCAAGAAGTCATGATAAACGACTTACTGGAATTCAAAACTGTCACAATAAATATGCATTAGGCAGATTTACAATGGGAGACAATAAGAGGTGATATTCAATCCATCGGGCAACGATATGTCGTCTACATACATGAGACACCAGTCTGCATACATGAGACACCAGTCTACATACATGAGACACCAGTCTACATACATGAGACACCAGTCTACATACATGAGACACCATTAGTCTAGTCACTGGTGTAGTGGTATAACTAACTGGACTGAACGGATCAATCTGGATGCTGTGTTCCTGTCGACTACTTGTCGATGCAGATGGACGGCCATCGATGATGTCACGCCACAGGTTTGCACAGGCATCAGTGGTACAGGAGACGTCCATACCTGGCATTGATTATTTGATAACTTTGTTATTCCGTAATAATAATTGTGATGAGTTTGAACAGATCAGAGCCAAAGAATTGGTAGAAGTGGTGTGCAATGAAGCCGATGAAAATTCGTTGAAAATGTGGTGAAAATCTCAACACTGAAAAGATTCATTCTCAGCCATGATAGTGTTCGTCAAGGGAATTATTATCAGTCAGTGTTCGTCAAGGGCATTATTATCAGTCAGTGTTCGTCAAGGGCATTATTATCAGTCAGTGTTCGTCAAGGGCATTATTAGTCAGTGTTCGTCAAGGGCATTATTAGTCAGTGTTCGTCAAGGGCATTATTATCAGTCAGTGTACTGAAACTGAAGACCTCTACAAATAGCTGTGCTGTCAAATTCGTCAAAATAGCTGAATGTGGATACTCATAAAATAATGTCATCTTCAGAGAGACTACTACTAAAAACACAAAGATGGTCGAACATTGGAAATAAAATAAAAGTTGAATGGCAAAGTACCTTTCTAAGAATAGATAGTATCTAACACCCATATCCAAACTAAATAACATAAATTGTTGCAAACATTACAATCAATTACACAATCAATTACACAATCAATTACACAATCAAGAAAAAAATATCCATATTGAGGAATAAATTGAGAACAGTTATTGATTAGTTATTAATTATTGATAGCATTTGTATGATAACCAATTATCATCCTCATTTCATTTGAAGCAATATCCAAAATCAATTTTCAACGTATCAACTTTACCAATAAAACTGCAACATATCAAATCCTCGTGTCCATTCTCCACCCAGTGTTGAAGTGATAAATCAATATTAGATAGAGAGATTGGTGTCAACTTTGAAGACACAGCATCTACCATTCTATAAACATCAATAAATAATGCTGGAGAAGATTAAGATATATTAAAATTCAATGTCAGTGCACATATCAAGAAAATACATTGCTTGAATTAGTGCTTTACGTCGTAGTGGGAATATTTCACCCATACGCGACCAATAAAATACACAATCTGTACGGAAAACTTAGTTACGGCAATAGAATAATACACGAGATGGAAATGATCAACTTCACTTGCAGTCTTCGATTGTATCTACCCTTTCATTGTGTAATGCCCTCTGTACATGTCCTTGTATACGCAACCAGTCATGTGGAAAATAGTATCTCCATAATATAGCTTTTATGGGTTGATGGTCCACCATAGCTCTTTGTTGTCAGGTCCATAACTCAAATTAAATCCAGCATAACCCTTTGTACCATTCACATTTATTCACCACTACAAGCTACTCCACCATCTTGGTAGTAACTGGGAGGGCAATAAAAAAAACTATGGAAATACTCTGGGCTGGGATTCAGTTGCTGATATCACAAGTTAACCAGATTTCCTGGGCAGATTTCCTGAGTTGTCGGACACTTGGTAAGGCACTAACTGCAATCAGTCCAGTTAGACAGTGGGAACTGAAGCACCAAGCCTGATGATATGCCGTGGAGATAATTGAGTTCTCAGTACTAGTTGTCAGGTGATTAGCACTTAGTTGTCTTCAGCAGTGTGTGTTGTGTGTGTGTTGTGTGTGTGTGAATGTGTGTGTGTATATGTGTGTGTGTATATGTGTGTGTATATTTGTGAGTGTGTGTGTGTGTGTGTGGTGTGTGTGTGTGTATATGTGTGTGTGTATGTGTGTTGTGTGTGTGTTGTGTATGTGTTTATATGTGTGTGTATATTTGTGAGTGTGTGTGTGTGTGTGGTGTGTGTGTTGTGTGTGTGTGTGTATGTGTGTATATGTGTGTGTGTGTTGTGTGTGTGTTGTGTGTGTGTGTATGTGTGTGTATGTGTGTGTATGTGTATATGTGTGTGTGTGTATGTGTGTGTGTGTTGTGTGTGAGTGTGTGTGTGTGTGTGTGTGTGAGTGTGTGTGTGTGTGTGTGTGAGTGTGTGTATGTGACCTTGTGTGTGACCTTGTGTGTGTATGTGACCTAACCCTAACCCTAACTAAATGTCCCTAACTAAATGTACCTAAGGCAACACTATGGCAATATAACAAAGTATAACAAAGTCTACTACAGGACATTCTGGTCATAATTCTTCAAATTCCACCTACTCAGCTTTTCACCTTTTTCCAATCCATCATAGAATTCCCAAGAATACGACGAACTGCCTTCTAAAACAGTAAAAGACCACGGCAATACTACCTCCAGCAATACTACCTCCAGCAATAAGTACATTCTGCGTTTTTGACATAATTATTGAGCAACATTATTGGTGAATAACAGCTTTATGTCTCCAATATAACAGACAAAGTGCCTTCTAAACAACAAGGCACTGCTCCTGCTATAAAGACATTCTGTGTTTCTGACCTCATTATACATCAACATTATTGGTGACAAACTGCTTCTAAAAGTACAAGGCAATTACGACACTGGTCATCATTCTTCAAATTCTTCCTACTGTAATCAGCCTTTTAGCTGGCATTGATATTAGAACAAAAACCCGACCATTTCACCCTTTTCCAATCCATCAAATTCTCAAGAGCAGCCCAGGTAGATAGCTGTGTGACTGTGGTAAGAACAGACCAATGTATCTCTCTGATATCAGACGGTAAAGGAAGCAGGGAGTCTGATGTTACCAGCCAAATAGGCAGCACCTAGGGCATGCTTATCTGCAATCCTGCAGGTCCTAGAACACCCACTTCCTTACTGTTAGCCCAGTGGGTAAGTTACAGCACTACATCATATCAGGTCCTTGTTCTAAAGCTCTAGACCAATTTAATTTCTTTTATCGTAGGAAATTTCCCTCGAGAAAATGTCTAGCAACTTTTCTTTCTAGTTTGTGGCTAGAAACCATGGCAATAGGAAACCCTATAGCAGTAGTAAAACTGTGACTACGGTCGGGTGAGTCTGGCTTTAGTCAGATTCATTGGTTCCCATGTTCCAGGTTTTTAGTAGGTTTGAACTTTACATTGAGAAAAACATGCTTATTTCCTCCAAGAATAAGGAATCCTTAAATTAAAAAAAGGATCACAAACACCTCGGAGTGCTACAAAGCGTGTTACACATTCACGAACTTGCCAGCATGCCAGTGTTTTATGGGACAATCTAATTACAATCAATAGAACTTCATCCCTATTTTTTAAGAAAAAACCCATGGTTTTGTCCAGCCGTGGCAAGTCTTCAATGAGTGGATTAATCTGATTCCCCAACAAATTTTCGGAGGTGTCCCCGGGAGGCATTAAAGTGAACACAAATTCCACTCCTAAACGAGGATTATTGACAGCTTCCCTCGGACAAGGATGCCGATCTTTGAAAAATACTTTTTCGAAGTTAGAACCGTTTGCTCTCAGTAGTAATAAATTAATGTCTGGATCTTTTGTGCAGTCCATCCATGCAGTCCAGTATGCATCAACAGCAGGGATTTTGCTCAATAATGGCGCATGGCGTAAGGTCATGATGCCAGGGGTCAAATGGCCAAATCCTGACTGATGTACAAAACCAATTGATATCATTACCGTGGCTTCCACCCAGGATTACCATGGCTTCGACCCAGGCTTAATGTCGACAGAAACCCATGGACTGAGATGCTCCCGCAATGGAAACCATGTTGCAAAGTAGGGATCAATTTATGAATAAATGTATAAATGTTTCAGATGAAATACATCACAATCTATACAATGGTATTCGCCTTTGGCTGCTACAGAAAAACAACAGAACATATTGCAATAAAAGGGGGAATATCTCCTCTATGAAGTAGAATCATTGCTCGATCATATCACACAGACAAATTGAAATTGATTCCACATCAATGGGGTCTATGGACTTCCCTAGTCATTTATACAGTTATTTGTCTGGCACAAGAACCTCTGTGTAGTGTGTCGTCCCGCCAAGGAATTCTTCATCACAGATCAATGTGCATGATGTGAGGAACCTCTAGATAAGGATCCTCGTCTTTGTGGAACTGTGGAAAAGTGGAATAGCAATGACCCAAATAAATGTGTTGCTTCCAGTGGAATCTATAAGAATGGACTGCTTCATTGATAGGTGTTCTCAGTGTTAACTACTGTGGTAATGTGTTCATGTTCATGGGTCTAATTAGTAAAGTGTTCATGCTTCATGGGTCTAATTAGTAAAGTGTTCATGCTTCATGGGTCTAAATAGTAAAGTGTTCATGCTTCATGGGTCTAATTAGTAAAGTGTTCATGCTTCATGGGTCTAAATAGTAAAGTGTTCATGCTTCATGGGTCTAATTAGTAAAGTGTTCATGCTTCATGGGTCTAAATAGTAAAGTGTTCAT
>JAUTBT010002421.1:0-28290 GCA_032361225.1 Lepetodrilus schrolli | reverse complement strand
GAGTCTTCAGAAGGGATTTGAAAGAAGGGTAGTCTGGACAGGATCGAAGTTCTGTGGGAAGCTTGTTCCATTCCAAAATGTCTCGAAACGTTCACGAGGGTTCTCAATTTCCTCGCACGAGTCGCAATGCCTTGCACTCGTGTCACTGGAATTTTGAACCTGATAAAAAAATGTGCGCGAAAAATGATCTCGTCGCTGGTGTCTCCAACCCGTCTCGAACCCTTCTCAATTTAGTTTCCGTGATACAGAAAGTGCGAGAAATGTGAGACAACTTTGTGAGGGGTTGGCGACCTATGCAACTAAATTGTGACTGATTGGAGACAAAAATTAGAATCTGACATTCCAGGCGCAAGACAGGCATGAACTGCCCTGGGACCACTGAGAGTGCAACAAAATTGCAAATCAATTGAGAAAAAAATTACGAACAATTGCGACATAACTAAGATTTCTCAATTGTTACACACAACTGTTGTGCGACTGTTGCATGACATTCGCAAGTGGCAAAAATTCGCAAACAAACTTGCAACTTCCAGGACGAATTTTGCCGGGAGTTCATGCAACATTCGTGCAATATTCATGCGACTTACACAAATGTGTCGTAAGTACTAATTCATTGTGATTCCAACTGAAAATTGTCGCTAATTCACGTACTTTCTCACAATTTTGTGTCTCCAACTAGTTGCGAGCTGTCGCAGCCCAGTGAGATAATACTTTAAGTTTAGATAAACAACTGCTATACATTATGATGGGGTAAAGACAATTTTATCACCACCATGCAGATCATTTAATGTGCCATATGCCTTACAGGTATACATTTCTATCAAGGTGTTGCAACAATCAAATCAAACACAACAAAGACTTGTTTCGAACATGAAATTTAAATTGAATTGAATTAGTGTTTTTCGTCGCAGCAGGAATAATTCACCCATACACGACTTCAAACATGAATCTACACATGGTTAGTGCAGGCAAGTCATGTCATGTTAAGCCGTGTCATGTTAAGTCATGTCCAATGTATATGTTAAATCTAGCTTCCATGTAAACCAGCAGGTAGTATTGTCCATTCTTCTTGGCTAGTTTACAGCTTAGCAATAATTTTCACATTGAGAATCGTCACAAATAGCTGCCAAAAGAAGAATGGCTGAAGTGACATTAAGCACCATTCACCATGTATTTTTCTTTGGAAAATCTTTATTTTACTCCTTAAGTATAATTCAAGTTACACATTTTGTAATATAATTACTTTAACGTTACACATGTTCTAGGTAGCATTTTATTTGAGATAAATTTATTATTATTATTATAGAGAAATCCCTACTGCATCTTTGATAGAACAGATTCCAAGATCATAAACGAATTACAAATGTTCATTCATTGAAGATTTTCTTTTTTTGAAGGAATAGTTGAATTATATAAATCTGTCTTCATGAAATTAAGTTAAGAAATGCCATTTTCTTATTTCTTAAGCATGAATCATTTAACCCTCTCCATGCTGGGGGCAACTACTGATGCCCTAAAGAGCAGAACCTGCATCAAATCCAGCAGGGAGAGAGTTAAACATGAATCCTTTGGATTGTATTCATATCAGTTTGATATTCAGATATAATTCAGTTTAGGTAGTTTTATGCGCAGTTTTGTTCACAATTTTATGTGAAGTTTTGTTCACAATTTCTCATCAGTTGTGATGTGAAGAGATTCAAATTTCTAACAGTCAGATTATTTAGTATTCTCTGTATATTTTCGAAATGGAAGATGAGAAACAGTGTGAGCCTTGTAGAATGTGGAGAGCACTGGCAGTAACAGTTCAGAAGTATTTCATTGCTAAATCAATGCACTTTGGTTAATGATAACAGCTGATGGCAGAATAATCACCTCGAAATTTGTGATAATTTGTGGCTGGTCGACAGCTATTGCTACAGTGTGTAGTAACCAGGACTAAAGAGCACGTAGCAATCGACTTCTGATCTTACGTATATGTATTGATGATCACCAGCACCTCAATGTATACACACATACAAACATGGCATAAAGGAATACCTCAAGTGTGGTCCTAAACAAAGTCGTTCAAGTGTAAAATAAGCTTTTATGTCCTATTCAAAATCCTAGCCTGCTTTTCTTAATTGGCAAGCATTGGCTATACAGAGGAGCTCTGTGGATCGGTACAGATAGCACTACCGCTGGTGGTGGTGGTTTCCAGCTAGTAGGTACTGCCTGTGTGAGTGAGCCAACGTTCTGTCAGCCTGGACTCGCCTGGGTCTAAGCAATAGCTCTGTAGTATGCAAGCTTAGAAAATTAACAGACTGAATTCACCTCTACTGTTGGTGTTGTGAGAGATAGTCAGCCATGATTCTTCGTCCAGTTGGGGACTGTTTGAAGGGGAAGGCAAGACATTGTTGAGTGGGGACAAGAGTGCCATTAAGAGAGAGAGTTACACAGAGAGATCATGGGAAGCCTGCCTCTGTGCAGGTTATAGGTGTGTGATCATTAAATGTGTCGCCCAGAGTCTGTCACATGGAGTAGGATATTCGGCTACTGTTGACGGTCTCTACCCATGACCAGCTCACCCTAGAGGACACCTGAGAGAATATTTCGACCATCCATCAGTAATTAGCATGTGTCTTTTTCCCCCTGGGATGTCTTACTCTGTCAGCGAGCTAGGTTTCCTTCACTGCCGGCTTTAGCCCTTCAGTCTGACCTGTTTTACCACCTGAAAATATTGGCCAGGATATTTCCACCAGAGTAATTATCAAGCTCTTCCTGTCCAAGTGGGATTCCGACATCTGAGATTCTCTGGTGGTCACCGAGTCGCATCCATATGGATATCCAGCCATGTTAACTGTGACTGGGAATAGAATGATGCCATGGGGAGGTAGCTACTTCGAAGATCACACATAGTTTTACCATCTGTACCTGCCAGTGTGGCCATCATTTTTTTTTTTTAAACGGCCATCTCTAGTGCCTGTTTTACAAAGTGGTCGTGGATTTTGCACCACCTGGGTCCATGTGCAGAAAGGTACTGCTGTTTACTGGCACATTGACAGCCACAGATATATAGATACAGCTCGGGGAATCTTGAAGAATTTAACCAAAACTACATACTACACAACAAGCTGAGCTTTCACAGAGGAGTATTGCTATCTCAGAAGGAGGATATATCCGTTTGGTTGTTGGAAATATGTCGCTACACTCTTGACCAGTGATTTTCTTTTTTGCTATATAAATGATTTGTTGGATATACTACACAGTCTACTGAAATGTCGGATATGGAATTAAAGCCGAGACCTGATCGGCCCCGGATCTACATGTCAAGCAAGACCCATAAGGTGGTCGTAGTATTCCCAAACGGGGAAGTCGTTGAAGGTAAGCCTTGCATAATATGTTAGTTACAAAATGCATAATGGTGCAATTAGTGGCAGACCCTATGGCAGTCAACAGGCCCTTAGTATAGCAGCAGTGACTATGGTTTCTTTGCTCGAGTGCCGGCATCGTTATCATCATAATATTCCCCATGATAACCACCTCAGTATGATAATTAACGTATAACCATCTTAATTTGGGGTTGCTGATCAAGATTTGCATTGATCAAAGACCCTGCACGTATTCTACGGAGGTCAGTGGTAATGAACTTGATAGGAAGAAACAATGTGATTAAAATTATTAATTGGTTTTGATTCATGTCATTCGACATATACTACTTCCAAGATTTAAGGGAACACTGATATTGATATGTGTATAGTACTTTCAAATGCGAACACATAAAGTGATATATCTAATAAATCAGACAAGTAATTGTAATGAAATTTACAATACATGCGAGAAATTGCATGGGCAATACTAATCTGGCACATGCTTGCACCTGTCTCTTTGGGTTGTGTAAAGCTATCAGTCGCCTCTCTTTGAACAAAAACAAATGTAATATAATTATGTGTTCCTTATTTGTTGATAGTAGTATATAACCTTATTAATTTTGGACTGGCCTGCGAAATCTGATGAGATACTTTTTATTTTATCATGTCCTCACTTAGCAATACCATGGAAATTAATATTAGATAATAAATTACAGCATCTAAAATTGAAATGTCTTAGTTTGTACAAGTGTTCATACAGGATTATAAAAGTTTGAAGCAACATTGTAGAATGCATGCATTCGAGTAGGAACTGTTTACTTCTCTTAAATACTAATACTGGCAAATGTTTCCATGCTGAGAATCTACAAGTTCACAGTATAAGGGCATGAGGTTAGAAAGTGATTGTATCATTGCAGTTGCCTATTCAATGCTAAATGGGAAATGTCAACACGGGTTGTATCTATACTTGATCATGTATTGAGTGAATTATGACTAAAAATAGAACAAGTTAATACATTGCAAGTGGTGGAAATCAATCAGTCAGTCAACCGTATTTCCATCTCCACTACAGTGACAGTTCTCAGATACGGAGAAAATATATAAATCTATTTTGTCTTTTTATGGCCGAAACTTTATTGTGAAATGGTGTATGGTTCACCTAACCTTCACTTGGAGGTACATTCAGAAATTGATATATTTCCAATTAATAATACAATCTGTATAAATGCAAACATCAATGTTCTGGCAGTGTCTACCAGTTTGTATATAGGTATGGTAATATGAATATGTGGGTACTACACTCGTTCAATATATTTCTGATGAGATGACTTGTGCATATATATATATATATATATATATATATGCGCCACAATCAATACACAACCAGATGCCGCTTTCTATGCAAATGTCAATAGTGCAACATACAAAATATTGTTGACAGGTTTTATGCACCTATCTTGCTATATTATGTGAAATTGAACAGTATATCAAATGTTTCAATATACCAGGTTGAGACCAGGCTTTCAATACACGTCCGATACATTCCTTGATGATGCTGCTGATGCAGATAATTATTGGATGAGAATGACGATCATATTGATGATGATGACTACAACAACGACGACGTTAATGAGATGCACGAGATGATAATGACAGATTCAATTGATATGAAATAGCTATAATACAATCAATACGTATCTTTGTCATGAAAAGAAAATGCAATTTTGTTGGACACGGTTCCAGTTAGCTTCATTAGGCTGCCTCCAGCTGAACTATCCCTCCCCAAATTGATCAGTCTACACATGACGTGAGCTATTTCACATTTACATCTCAAGCTATGTTCATTCCAGCCGTATGCCACTGAAACTGACGTCATTGAAATCCATTATACATTGTGTCATTCTCAATTACAACATGTGTACGTGTGTGTATAAACGGTGGCTTTGCAGTCGGAATGATAGTCTCTATTCTGTGACTGGTAGCGTGGCCCTAAGCCGAACGCACCTTGACAAACATCCAACACTGACGTATTCACGCCTTGCCTATAAACATTTCTGAAACAGATCAGCAAAGGAGATTAGTAAGTCATTTTACATTTAGGGTTGACATGCATATGTATACGTATCATATCGGTGCAACAACTGCATTGACCAGTTTTCAATAGACTGCCACCTCCCAGTGTGACGGGCATATTAAATCCCTTCTAAAGATGGAGGAGAGTAGAATTAATACATTTTGAGCTGGACCGGTATGACGTTGTTTACAGACTGTGATTGGCAACAATATCCAGACAATTAATTGCCCAGTCCTGTAGCCAACACATACTGCTTATAGCATATTGATATATTGAATTCCTGGACTGATCTGAGTAATATATGTATATGTTTTACTAAACATCTACATTTTAAAATAACAATAATATTTTATAAAGTTGCGAGTTTTCGAGTTTCATATAAGAGTTGACTACGGTCGCATTGAGTAATCATCTAATTATGATTATTAGTATTGTACTGTACAGATTCTACAATATGTAATGAACATTATTGTATTTGCTTATATAACATAACACATCAACACTCACAAACAAACAAACAACTCCATTAATGGTACTCTTGTTTATTATCAATGCCAGTCTATTTTATGCCTGGTTAAAATATTCTAATAACAATACTGCTAGGTTTTTATTCACTTTACATTTTGGAAAATGTATAATTTAACGTGAATACTTCAGTTGTACAGTCATGTTTTCTTTCAACTATTTTGGTTGTCGTATATGGGTGAAAGATTTCTGCTGTGACGTTAAGCAAGAAATCATTCATTGAAAATGTTTTAAAGATACACTGGCAGGTGCCAAACATTAACAAAGAAATTCAGCATAATTTACTCATTCAGTTGTAATTCAGTAAGATTATGAAATAGTTATTGAAATGCCTTATGTGGATTGTTTTTGCCGCAAATTCCTAACTCCTCTTAGTATATTGTGAGATAATTGACATTTGATATGCTGGTCGATTACCTCAATTGTCTCGGTTGTCCGTACATTCATACAGTTAATACACATGGATTGGGATGAGTGAACATGTATGATATTGTTGGTATTTTGAGTATATTTAGTATCGCTTGATTCATGGGAATTGTCAGATACATTTGCATACCATTTATGATATACTTTGTAAATGTTGCTGGTAATGTTTTATCAATACAGCACTTTAGAGTGTCTTGAATTGGATGGGGAATTGTGATGTACTTTAGTAATTGAATACTGTAATGAATATGTTGTTTAAAAAAATACAATTTAGTCATCTATTTCAGTGCATTCCAAGCAGTTGCAGACATGATACAGTATAACAAAAGTATAATGATGTACATTAATAATATGACTTATCATTGGATCATTTGGACAACTCTATATCTCTCAAATATCCAAGGAAGACTTTGGAAAAATATCTTATATCTAATAAGAAACTAAACTTAAAATTAAATTTCTCGCCTAACTTCCCCAACTGGAGACTTCAATTAATCTGAGTGGACCCAACTCCTTGTTGGCAATTAATGAAGGAGATATGGGAGATAGGGATAATGAAATTAAGCTAGTTTGATGGAAATATTTGAGGAACTATGAAATGGCCACATAGCCGCCCCTAGCAGAAAGAAACATTTATAGCTTTGGCATTTCATTCTTTCCGACTAATTTCATAGGTCATTTATAGAATTTTGCATCTTCCCAGTTTCTCGGTGATGATTTCTTGGCGATATTTCTTTAGGTCTGGTATCATGTGGAGAACGCTAGCCTAACTGCCATCATTAGCTGAGTATCAGAGCTGCTTGTGGATAGTCAGAATGATCCATTGCCGATAGATGAATACATAGTGCATCGATGATGGCATGCTATTGTCAGTATTTTAGCATACTATACAGTACTGATTTTGTAAAAAAGAATTGACATTTAGCATTTAGTAATTCACAATGCATCTCAGTAAGTCTTTGTGTAAATGTATATGTGGATATAGCCTCGGAGTCTATAAGCTGGAAATTACGTGCTATATAAATACATTATTATTATTATTATTATAAATATGTTATTGGTAGTAATAATACATTATTATTAGTAATAATACATTATCATTATCATTATTATTATAATTATAATAATTATTATTATAATTATAATAATTATTATTATTATTTATTTGTACAGCACTGATTTGAATGATGAAATGTATATAATCTTGACCATCTTTTCCCAAGCCATCTGAACTAGCTTACCAGTAATTGTTTGTGGCGAATCTCATGAGTGGAACTATTTTGGTGAGAATATAGTCTAGCTGCCATCATTCCCTATCAAGAAGCAATCTTTATGTGACGTGTATGAGTAGAGCTAGGAATACAAAGTTCCGGGAGAGGAGATCTTGGGGAAACATTTGTATTATACAAATAGCAGATATATAGGTCACAGTTTTCAATAGGTTCTGGAACCCCATCAGAGTTCATTAAATGTTTTCACTACATTATACTGTTATATTAAATTGTCAAAATGTTGAGTATATGTTATTCAATATTTCTTTTGTCTTTGTCTGATACTCATCAAATTACAAATTTGGTTCCCAAAATATCTCCTTGATTTCTGTAAATAATCTGACACAAGACTACAGACAGGGAGAATCCAATCTTTGATGTGTGGAGGGAGATCCTGACTATATCCAGTTCACAGGAGAGACACCAGCTACATCAAAGCTGACCTTGTCAGTCGCAATGTTGGCTTCCATATCTGTGAATATCAGACCTTGCTGTGTTGGAGGTTTTGCAGGTGGCTTAGGCTGGCTGTCACTTAACTAGCCCAGGGCTCATCTGTGGGTGTCCTACTGTGGGTGTCCTGGTAGCATCCTGGTAGCCAGACTGGTTCATTGTGCCTGTGCAACCACATGCTTGAATATAGGTATCAAAAGCCATTCAATCAGGTTTTAGTGAGGGGGATCAAGAATTGTCAATAACAGTTCTTTGGAAGATGGGGATATTTGTTTTCGCAGGCAGGTCATCCTTAGGTATGGAGATGTTTAGTGGTGGTGATATAGTGGTGGTGGTGGTGGTGGTGGTGGTGGTGGTGGTGAATGTGGTTCCGTAGAAAAATTTGATGACATGACTAGTGGTCAGATCATCCATTTGTGTGTGGGTGGTCAGTAGTGACTGTTTGAATAGATCGGTGACACGACTAACATTCAGGTCATCCATACTGGGGTGGTCACTGGTGCTTCCTTAGCACATAGGTCACAGGTCGGGTCATCAGTAGTTGAGGTTAGTAGTGGTACCTTGGAATAATTGGTTACTTGACTCAGTCACCCATTGACTTGAGGTTGTCAAAGGAGTCATTTGTCACTTGCTTTGCCATCCAGAGGTCATCCAGAGGTCATCCAGAGGTGTAGTCAGTGGATCTTCAATTAAATTCCACACGGTCCTGGTGCTATTACTATATGATAGCACCATCAATTTAAGTGGATCTTCAAGTATGTACTGGTTCCTTGAATTCCACATGGTGCTGGTGCTATTAGTATATGATAGCACCATCAATTTAAGTGGCATAATACACACATATTCCTCGTCCTTGTTGGGCTACTCACTATAGTATTATAAGGTCATGCCACATGCATATTGCATGTGGTCAAGCCTAATCACTGAATATGAAGTACATATATACTGTTGAAATTTTCATCCCATCAACTGCATCAGCTGGTGTGAGTGGTGTTGTGAAGCATGGTTGCGGACATATTGAAAAGTTTTTGTTCATTCAGTCTTATTATATAGCTACAGGTAGGCTTTTGAAAGATAATCTGATAATGCATTAATTCTGTTGTTGATTACTTGGTGATGGATCATTAGCTCTATCCATCTATGTCATGTATGAGTGAAATGTTCTTGCTGCGACATACAGCACTAATTTATTCACCCAATCGATGTATACCTGATATATACATAGTGTTTGGTGGTTCACTGATGGTTATCCAGAACTCGGTTCAAGGTGGATATTTGATATTTGATTTGCCGATATATTTGTTCTCAGATTCTGATCTGTTTTCATTATATGCTTGTTAGAGAGTTTAACCAGTGGTCAATATATGACCAACATCAGCTGGACATTTTCAGGAATGCCAAAGCATGGGCGTAATTATCACAAGTTGCCCTCTTTGGCTCAGTAATGCCCATCATGCTTTGACTTATTCTGCATAACTTGTTGATCATGGACCTCTCACGGGAAGCATTCTTAGCTTAAGACAGGAGGAAATTGTAATGGTTTTGAGTGATAATGACTGTTCATCCATTGACTAATTTGTGCTACATAAGTACTTTGTCATTTATGTCATCTCATAAAGCTTTGATGATTTTCTCGTGTCTCTGCCACTTCCAAATTTGCTGTGGGTATTAATGTCTTATATGCTTACCAGTATTATTTCATATTATGAAATATATTGGCTTAGAATTAAATAATACTTATTTGTGTGTGTGTAAAAAGTAAACTACATATCTAGAATATAAGCATATTTAATTTAATTTTAATTTTTTTTTACAAAGATTGACTATTATTTAACTCTAAGCTAAATATATTTCATAATCATGAAGTAATACTAGTAAGCTTATAGACAACAGCATGGTTTGTGGAAATAGCCATATATATGGTTCTTAGAAATAGTTTGCCGTTGTTGCTCCCAACGAAAAGGAAAATGATCAAGTACTGGAAGCCAATGTCCAGGAATATTAATCCTGACAATTCGGTGGTATTTTAGCAGCAGAGAAAACACAACAACGCAGATATCAATACCGATTGACCTAATCAGAAAATCATGTACTCTGCTCGTGAACCCGTGAATTAGGTTAGTTGCCAGTGACGTGGGAGTTGCCACCATCTCTGGCCAGGCCATCGGTCCGACATCAATCATAAAGTGTAAAGAACACACTATGAAAAAAAAAAGAGAGAAGATGCTTTCCTAATGCGATGGTGCTGAAGAGGTAGATAGATGATCCACAGCAGTTAGGGCTCAGCTCCACAGTGTAACACAGAATCATTAAGAGAGAACCAACCCCATCTGGTCCACTGAGGATGGTCGGCAGGGTCTCTCCCGGTGAAGAGGTTATGAAACTCTCTCCATGGAGTCTAGTGCTCCTGTCCTTACGTCATATGCTTGTTACATGCCGAGGGAAACCCGAGGATGAACGCTAATGGATCCATCGGCAGTCGGCAGAGGCTCCTGTGACATCATCGCTCTCGACAGGCGTGATCTTTACACATGCAGGCATTTATCTACATTAAATAAATATGGCCAATATTATTTTTAGTATGCTTGTTGAAATATCAACCACATGTTATTGGCTCAGGTCTCTCATAATTGGTTGCATTTGAAGGGATTTCAGCAGAAACCATAAGTTTGTTGGGTTTCAATTTTTAGATTGGCATTTGGTAACAATCTGATATTGAAGCTCTTTGGTCGAGTTGAGATGAATAGCTCTTCCTTTAGTCCTTGCTGAGAGGCAAATGATTTCCTTATGTTTGAGACTGTACGGTAGTCAAACAGAATCACCTTGCTCACACTCATTCATGTGTAAATACTATTGGAAAGCATACTTTCTAAGCACACAATGTTTACTTGTAAAATATCTTGTACTGCTGCAGAATACTTTAGGTTTGCTACATAAACTAGGTTTGCTACATACAAACATTTATAATAGTAACATTACTTATGTTTAGAACTGTCTATGTTTGTTTGCATTTATCATATCACAATCGTATCTGTTTTGATAGATTTGTACTCTCTGCTACTTGGAGGCATTTTGTACAAACAACTTCTTCAAGGACAGAAATATGATGTGTTTGTTTTGTGTAAGTCACATGCTTAATGCTGTTTTTGTAGGCTTGGTTGAAAAAGATTATATTGATATTTATGCAGATACAAATCTTTACATTTGCATTCATGTGCTATTGTTGATATATATACATATATATCTAATATATATACATACATACATACATACATACATACATACATACATACATACATACATACATACATACATATAATGATGTTGTTTGTATTGTGTGTGCTATCATGTCTTTATTATTGATGTCTTCTTTTTGAAAGCTTTTTGAAGAGTGGGAGCATCAAAGTTGGGTACATGTGAAGGATGATAGGATACAAAAAATTGACATTTAAAGTATTGATATCTAAAACTTGTTTCCTTTGACTTTGTTAAACAATTATAGTTTTAAGATCATATCCTTTTTATGGTGCCCAGATGTACTCATATTTTTTTTTATTTTTTATATTGTTTGTAATTGTAATTAAATCCAGATAGTAAATGATTTATTATTTTTAACTTGTGCACCTAAGAAATTGTTTATCAGTTGGATTAGAAGTAATATTTCATACATCAAAACATGTATGTGTTCTCAATAGTAGGTTAAGTCTGTATCTATATTTATACACATTTTATCTCTTGTACCATTTTAGATTTATGCCCAGTTTAGTGGCATTAGCACATTACATTGCAGGGTGTTCCTGTGGATTATGACTCATTATCACCACTAGATTATTAGCAACACTGTTTACACCTTACATTCACTTGAACCTTGGTACACACATCAGGATTAATACTGAAAATTACAAGTACTCATATCATCCTTGGTCTTGCCAGTACCAGCCGATGCTCACAGGTTTACTGCAACATTCAGTGCTACGGATGTTGCGGGTTTCCTCCTGCCCTAAAACTGACAATCTTGAAAGCGACTAAAAACCCCAATCAAAAAAAACGAAAATAACACTAAATTATGTTGTTTTTTTCATGTCTAGGAGAAGGACATTTCTTATCTCATGTCATATTAGGTTATGGTAGCACAGTGGTGGATTGTCAGACTTCAGAGACAAAGGTCCCAAGTTCAAACCTGCCCTGAGTGAAAATTACCTTTCCACCACAATCATAATAGGATATGCTGTCTGCAGGTTTATTGCGTCACAAAGTCCTAAAGCTGTTGCAGGTTTTGAATCTCCTGCTAAAAACTGACAAGCCGTGATCTCCGTGGAATAATTTTGAAAGTGGTTCTAAACTAAAATATAGAAAAAGAAAGAAAAATACATCACGCCTGTGTTTCACGAAAGGGTCGTACTGTAGTCATGGCTTAAATTAGGGCGTACACAACACTTTTACTCTATAGCAGAAAATTATGTAAACCTCAATTTAGGCACTGAATACTGCTGTACAACCCTTTCTATTCATGAGAAACAAGTCAGGACATGCTTCTCTTGTTGTCATATCAGATGTCAGAAAATTACCATATCTTCATGGGTTAATCATATTTTGCCTACGAGGACATCTTTTACTATCCTGTCCAATGTCAGAAAATTATCATATCTTCATGGGCTAACCATATTTTACCTAGTAGGACATCTCTTAGCATATTATCAGACATTATATGTATACCACAGTACTGTTTCTTAATTACCTGACTGATAACCATATACATGTTATCTTCCACAACCTAGTCTGTGTGTAATATTGTCCTGATTGACTGTTATTACCAGCAGTAATAAACCTATACAGTACCAGATAAATTATTCTTGTTTTTATTTGTGTTTTTCAATATGCTATTATAATAATCGATATTTATCATGTGCCAGGTCCACCCCACCCGCCTCAATATGGTATTATAATATTAAAAGGATATTTATAAAGTGCCATATGCACTCCTCTCAAAGTACAGAATTATTACTCATGGTCAATGGATCAGTGTGCACAGTGTTCCTTCTCAACTCCCTGGGGAGTATACAACCCAACCTGCCATTTCCTGTGCTAGAAGGTTCTCATGTACCTGACCCCCCTCATACATTCCCTGCTGGGTGAACAGAGGAATTTTCGAATTAAACCATACATTTTTCAGCATGTGGTGGGCAGGAACTAAACCTGATTGTACTTAACTTTAACATTATTAGTTGTTTTAGGTTCTGCTCCCACAATAAGCAGATTGCTGTCAGATCATGAAGTACCATGTCTATTAACCACTTAATGATAGAAATTAGCACAATGCATTAATAATTTGTAGCCGTTTCAGCTTGGTACTGTATGTTGGATATGAAAATGAAAACGAAAAAAAAAGAGTTTGTTATAAAAGTTTATTCCAATCAGATCACAGCTGTGTTACTTTCCTCTGTGTCGACACATCCATCAGATGCCATGCTTTTCTCAATAAACATTCGAAAATCAGAACGGGGCTCTGCTTGGGATGTGGCATTGTGCCTTTAATACAACAGACATCTACACATATAGATCCTGTACACAAAGAGAAAGGAAAAAATCTACAAATCTGACCTTTGACCCTACCCATAACAAATTCATCTATCCTTCATGAAAATTGCATTAAAAAAAATGTTTACAAATAATATTGCCCAGAGAATGCCTCATTGGAACATGGGCACATATGGAAAAATGAAACGGTTCGTCATGTGATGGAAATTAATGACAATGGCTAATAAAATCATAAATGTAAACTAAATCTGACATCATCAACTCGATTTTATTTTCAACCTTCATAAATTTGTAACCAGAGATTCTTCAAATACTAATTTTCCTACTGTATTCAATTTACTTCAATGATATTTCATCATAATCATACGAAAATCTGGATGTATTGGTTATGGGGGAGGCCCAAGTGGTCACGATGACATTATGCTATAAATATACATGAGGTGAGATTGTACCAACTACCTAGGATGAGCCAGGCAGCCAGCTAGCACCATGGGAAAAGAGTATTATTGTTATTATTATTGTTATTATTACATACAGTTTTCATTGGCTGATCATCATCAGACTATACAGAATACGCAGCTAAATCTACCGTAGTCTTTCTACTTTAATGAAGCTTGTCGAAAAATGTTGTATACTTGTTATGAATTTCGGTCATCAGGCACGTATTCATATATCTCTAGCAGATACTACATTTTGTGTGTATATATTTCAAAGATAACACGCAATTATCAAATATACGTAATTCACGTAAAACGTGAGCAGATTACCAATTTAAAACACGCGTGATAGACATCTGAGGCTCCAATTGATTTAACCTTCTCTGTGCTGGAGACAATCATAGATGCCCTATAGAATAGAGCATGAGATTAATCTTACAGGGAGAGGGTAAAAATAATTCAGAGCATGATTACAAGCATATATTTATATTCAACGTATATTTTTAAATGGTAGGCATGTTAAAACGAGATCCTATCATGCGTGTTTAAACTAATGCTATGCTCGATGGTTTACTTCTATATATAATGCCTAATCTCAGATGACGATATATGTTTTGTTTTTACATTGTTTCATTCTATTATCTATTATCTATATGTATGTGCTCAAATATATACAGCCAATTTGCTATGCATAACTATTAACACTGTTTGAATATATGATGGTTTATAAATAATCAATATTAGTTTTAGACAATATCTTTTCTGGCTTCTTGCTACGGTGACTTGAAATTGTTTCACTTTTTATATCGTATTTGATTGTCGAAAACCATATATAGCAATAGTCCTTGATTATTCTGCTATAAATAGCAACCCCATAATGTCGCTGTATTTACCACAATTGTGAACAACTTGCCCAATACATGTTGATTGGATGTTTTAAAAAAATACAAAACAAGTGTCAAAATTTATCAAAGAGCATTAAGAACATATATGTTACCAAATGCCATATATATTATGAACATTTCACTTTATATCCTTCACGAGAGAGAAAGTGAGCAAGGAGCATACAAAAATTATGCCCTCTCAAATGTTCTACAATTTGAAATACCTAAATCACTTATACATTAGTTAATCCTCATTTTTTTGCATCTAGACAGGGCCTAACATTATAACCGCCTATGGCGTCTCTGTCAACATTTATCGGACCTTCGTTTTGTATCCTTAAATCTAAAATGCATCCGTTATAGTTCTTGCCCACTGATCCTCCTGTCATGCTATCTAAGTCTGGCAAACCACCTGAAACAAGAGAACAAAATCATACATTTTTACATTAGGGCTGTCACGATTTATCAATGCACCGATGAATTGCTGTTTCTCTGCTAACATCGCGATATGCGATTCACTCTTCGAGTCGATTTTTATACTATAACTTAATATAATAATTTTATTGTAGATCGATTTTAAAATATGTGTTCACATTAACGCATTTAGCGTTTTATTTAAGAAACCCCAAACTATTAAATCCATATACAGTGTACCCTCGATAATCCACAAGGTCCCTTTTCAGGCTCAAAACAGTCGGAAAGCGAATGAATCAGATTTCTGAATCATGATGATTTTTGTGAAGAGTTACTTGTCATTCTAATGCAACAGGATGTACTGTATTTAGGCCAACATGAAATTTGGCCCATGGGCATCAAAATGTAAAATCTTTCTGTATTAACTAACTCTTTCTCCTGTTGTTTTTAATGTTGCTGTTCCAATTTTCCTCTGGTGATGAGAATTTTTTTTCATGAATTGCATGTCCATTATGGATCCTGCCCATGAAGATCTAGAACACTTACCCAGGAAAATATTCCCCTTGACGTTGAGGACTTGCAGGGGTCCTATTGAAGCCCCAATAACTGGGGGACCTGCGTCCACCGTCAGGTTACCTGTTCTGCCAATCCTGAAACACGAACACACAAATACTATCAATATTGAAGAATCTTGGCAGCGGCTCAAAACCCCAATTCAAAAATAATAATACTAGTCCACCAATATAATGTGCTATATCACGTAATAAAACACATGCAAAGAGCTGCATAATGTCGCAGTCAATGGATCAATGTGCACTAAATTCTTCTAAACTCCATGGGAAGTCCACAACCCAAGTTTCAATTTCAGGTGCTAGATAGCAAGCACAATTTCATGTCATCCTACCTGGTACCCATACACAGCTAGGTAACTTGAAAAATAGCACTGAAGGCACTGTGGCAGTTTTTGGACTTGTCAGAATTAGAAATGCAATATGGACTGGAGTACAGACAACTTCCTGAAGGCATGGTCAAATCATGTCCAGTAATAGTAAAATGGTCTCACCTCTGAGCTATGATTTTGTGTGAAAATCCATCATCGATTGTTGAAGTCGATCGTATGATGGCTTCTCCACTACCCAACTCATATCTGAAGGAAAGAAATGGTCACATGGTCATTAATGAGATCAGATTCAGATTACAATAAGTAAAATAATTCATAATAATTTTTGCTGTAAACTGACAAGCCATATTATGATTAAAATAACTGTAAAATGCTCAAAATTACATGTACATGTATGTAACCATTAAATTCTCCTACTGGTTTCGGCCAGTAGGTTTACCTCTTTGGCTAAGTCAACAGACTGTTAGTCTCATAATCCAAACAACTTTTGTTCGAATCCCAGAATTAGCATGGTTTTGCTACAAATGGCACCTGGCATAGGAATTTCACTTCACACACACATAGCTGGCTACATATACTTGACAGCATTCTTGTACCTAAATTCAACATATCCATCCTTGAGCACGATGCCGACATAGTCCTGGCCTCTGAGCTTTGTGGATATCTCCTGACCCTGCCAGAAAAGCAGACCATTGGACTCTACCGTCTTCACCGTGAACTCAATGGACTCTCCCGTCTGCCGACTCTCATGAGGCAGGAGGGTCTTGTCGAACTCCACATAGCCATTGCCAGTCACCTCAAACGAAGTTGACACTTCGATAGCTGGAAAGAGAAATATCATCTCGAGGTTGATACATCTGCATTGATTATCAATAGACATTTTAAAAATGGTTTATAAATATGACTGTTTGGCCACATGGGTCCACTGTGCCTGCCAGGGCTGGACTAAGGATTGTCCGTCTGCCTGAGACAGGTATTATGCACAAGTGGACAAGTCAAATCGCCCAGATTAACAAGTCCTTACAGGGCAAGTAGGTTCATGACTGACAGGACACATGTACAAGTGTCTCAACAAGTTAATGTAGAACTCTGTGTCTTTAGAAAAGAAATCCAAGACTGTGGCATTCTCATGGACCCCCTTAGTAATAAGTGGACTTGCATCCCTGAATATGCCCTTCCTACCCTGTGTGTGTGTATATATATATATTTATATATATATATATATATATATATATCGAATATATATATGCCCTGATAGACTAATACTATACATACTCGTATCACAGTTGGTGCCGAGATGTCCCAAAGGACAGTCACAATGGTAGCCTCCATTGTACACGGTGCATCGGCCGCCGTTCTTGCATGGTTTCTCTGTGACGCAGATGTTGATCTCCAGCTCACAGCTCTTGCCTGGAAGAAACAACACCAAAAAAAATGCATTACTTTTTAAATCAAATATGACCACAATGCTAAAAATAATTACATGTATAACCTATAAACTGATGAGAAAAATACTGTTCTGTGTGGTGTCACTTAAGCACTTAAGAATTAACATAACAGAAAACTGCAGTTTGTTGTTAACGTCTTTAAATCCACTTCAAACTTTCATTTAGTCAAAAAATCAAGTTTGTTTTTTGGCTCAATATATATTACCTCAATAACCTAGTTGTAACAAGACACACATTACTAATCAAATCTAGCTGAGATATGACCTACAGTACCCTCTGACCTGGTCCCGAGGTTCCCTAATCTTTCTGAGTACAATTTCCTTCTAAACTCAAAGTTGTTCCTTGTACTCATACAAATTTTGAATTGAGCATAAATTCATACTCAAAATGGTTTTGTAACCTCGGGGGCTTGATTAGTAATGAATTACTTTTGACACATCATGTGAGATATCTTTAACATTTCATGTGACCTATATTTGTCATGTGACCTACTTTATCATGTGACCTACTTTTGTCATGTGACCTGTTGTCATGTGACCTACTTTTGTCATATAACCTACTGTTGCCATGTGATCTACTTGTCATAGAATCTAATTTTGCAATGTGGCCTACTTTTATTGTGCAACCTAGTTTTTGTTGTGTCACATGTGACCTACTTTTGTAATGTGACCTATGTTTGTCATGTGACTCACCTGTGAAGTCTGGGGGACAAATACAGGAGTAGTCTGTCAGTGATTTCTCCGCGCAGTCGCCACCATTCTTACATGGCTTCCTGTCACAAATGCTGCGGTCGCCACATTCATAAACATTGGCACTCTCAATGGCATCCTTCAGGAGGTCAACATCCTTGTCATTTATCATCAGCTACAAAGAGTAAGGAAATTCACATATTTAATAATTTCTGCAACGTCCAAACATTGGGGGGAAATGTAGCTTGCGGTCCAATATACTTGAGTAGATAAATCAAATGTAAATACTTTCAGGTAAGATTACGTGTGACCATGAAATATGACAACAAACTGTGATTGTATGTCTTTAACTCTCTCCATGCTGGAGGCAACCAGAGATGCCCTAAAGAACAGTGAATTGCCTGATTCAGCAGTGAGAGGGTTAAGCAGTATCTGAAGGACTGATACATACCTCGCCGATGCAGCCAACAAATCCTGGAACCTCTCCAACGAAAGCCGAAGACGGAAGTTTTTCTGCGGGATCAACACCCCCAAGGTACAGAGGTCGTTTCAGATTCAGACCAATCGTTCGACCTGATGTTGTTCCTAGAATAAATTATCAATCAATCACAAGATGTCATTTGAAATGCTTGGAAACCTTGGAAGCAGCCTTCAAAGCATTAAAAATAGAAATGATAGACCCTCCATATTTGGGAAACTTTCTGGAGTTACCTACCTTTTCTTCTTTTCAACCCATTACCATGGTTATCAGCGATAAACATATTCTTTCATTTATCAGCAAGTATTAATGATCATATAACAGGAATAGCTCACGTAACAATCTGTATCTATATGTCTATATTCAAGGTTGCCAGCTTCCCATTCCTATATAAATGTAATAATACACCAACTTAATGGTTTGAAGTATACAATGAATTTTGATAATTTCAGTATTAGAATTCCTAAAAATATTGATATTTGTTGGGGGACATTAAGTTCTGTGTATCAAAATTCAATGTGTACATGATGATCTTCAATATATTTCTGTCACCATTGGGTTAATATATAAAAACATTGTGAACATGTAAGCTCATTTGTTACAGCATTAAAAAGCATAATAATCATGATAATGCTAGTTAAAAATTGAACAAATATCAAGCAAAGCATGTTGAGAAACTGCTGAAGCAAAGATGAAGCAAATACATCGTTTAGACGACCAACTGCAATGATGTGTGAGAATTAGTAATGTTTCTGACGATTTTAAACCAAATTTTGTTTTCGTAAAAATAAACTTTAAAAAATATCTTCAATTGTGATGCAATAAACATTTCATAGCAAATCAATACCTACTGGTCTTTTCAATATTACTTACTTAGCAAATCAATACCTACTGGTCTTTTCAATATTACTTACTTAGCAAATCAATACCTACTCGTCTTTTCAATATTACTAGAAATTGTCTGATCAGATTTGTTTACATAATCTTGATAAAATCCTGTGTACGCTCCTTGAGCAACTGGCGTGAGTGAATTATTGTTTTACGTCACAGCGGGAATCTTTCACCCATACGTGACGTTTGAGCGACTGAGAGTAAAATACATTTCTCAGCGGGAGTATAAAAACACTTATACCCCTCCATGTGGCCATGCAGTATTTAAATACTGCACGCTTTTTTAGGAAAGTCTGTTTGGCTATAACAATCATGTTTGCAATAAATGACTACTGGTATACATTTTCAATAAATGTTTTCATTATTTTACAATATGAGATTGAAACATGTTGGCAAAATATATTTGTTGAAGTAGTATCACTTGGTGCATATGTGTTTTTATGCATCCAATGTATGGATTTTCCACACACGGATGCATTAAAACACATCTACCGCTCGTGATACTGCTATGACTTATAGTAGTCTTAAAACATTATTCTAATTTAGCTAAATCAACATGGGAAAGTCTAATTTGAACATGTTTTACAGACTGAATTATTGCAACTAAATAAAAGGTTAGTTGCAAAGCCCAAATTCAATTATGGCAGAAAAATTAAAATATAATAACTGAAATTTTACATTATCAAATTTTGTATAGTTTTAATAATAATAATAATAATAATAATAATAATAATAATAATAATAATAATAATAAAAATTAATAATAATAATAATAAAATTATGAAAAGTAATACCATGGCTTATGGCTTATGCATACAAGACACATATGTAACATTGCACTTGAAAGCATAGCATTTCATTATCGCTTTTACAATCATGCATCATTATTACACAAGGTACATAAAACAGCAGTGAGCAGTGTAAACATTTATTTTCAGCGTTACACATGCATTGATAAAATAGCTAAATCATGCAACATTACCACATTCACATGGCATTAATGTTAATACAAATCCAGCATATAACGTAACAATATCAAACACCCTTGTAATACCCACTAGACATACTACATATTTTATATAATATATATAAGCTATAAATAATATATTTTATAATTATACATAAATAGTCATGCATTAACAAAAGCTATGTGCATAATAAATATCTGCGTGTAAATATATATAAGGTAAATCAACATTTTGACATTTCAATTTGAATATATTCTTGAATTGGTCCAGATTGAGAGGGAATGAAAACATGAAATCCTGTAAGAATACACCCTTGCTTTAAAAAACCGCTGTTAAATTGTGTTAATGAAGGATAAAGCGATATGTTAATGGTTGCCATGGCGATGATATCCTGTCATGGATTGGCAGTATACACAATGACGTGACAAGACAACGTGACAAAAATGGAGGCAGCCTTAGTAAACAGCAGTTGGTAAACAAGAGCTGACAATTCACCAAAATCGACAGTCGGACTTGTGTCAACTATGAAAATAATTTCACCGATTTCATTTCTGAAGGAGTATATTATATATTAAGACATGCTATATCCTTTTAATTCCATCATCAAAGTCAAAAGTACGTTCATATCCTTTCACACTATTTCAACAATTTCATTATTGAAAAAGAATCCAATTTATATAATGTATGTTGTACACAAGTAGTACCTATAGCATTTTCAAAATGGCAGTTTACCAAAATACCAAATAATGATAATTCAATGTACATTAGATTCTGTGTACCTCTAATATATTGTATTCCAACAAAGTATCGAAATATTTAAAGCTATCACCTGATTAGAAATAGTTGCCCATCATAACTGGCAAATCTATTGTAATTATAGTGTCAATTCTGCAGAAAAATACGAAAATGAAAATCGGTGAAACTGTTCTCCATAATGTACACAATGTCCCATAGACAATGGCCATATGAAGCGCAACGTAAACTCGGAAATCACGGAAACAGAAATATGGACAGTGACGTTGACAGGAAATAAAGGGAGAAAATAAAAAATAAAGCAGCAAAATCAAAAATTTGGTTTCGGCGAGTGAAATTTTAAAATTGATACCTCGACTATAAATATCACCACGCTCCCGTCTTGCAAAGTCGTAGTAATAGTTGTAGCTACCTCTAAGTCGGTCTGTGAAGGGATAGGGGGTGAAAAAGGGAGAGAAAATGGTTTCATAAATATACATAATACCTGGATACCATCCTAATATTACAGTGAAACAATATTTTAAAGGCGTAGTATATGTATGTAGAGTTAGCCTGAAAAACCAAACACAAATAGACAGACATGTCACGACTTTCACTAGACAGAGAGCTTAAAGAATCAGGTTTTTCTTTTGGTCTTCTAATTCATGGATAGATCCAATTTTAAATACTTTCTAATTTCAACAAAATTAAAGTACCGGTAAGCAGATTCATTATAACATTTCCTAGTTCATTTTCACCAGAAGGCTGTAAAATTATTAAAAATAGGACATTAGTTCTTCGTAGAATAGTATAAGCCATCAAGTACATGTAGATTGGAGAATGAGTGATTATGGAGTTTAACCTCACTGTGAGTATCTTTTACCCATTTGTGATGAGTAGATTGGAGAAATATTAATACATATTTCTTTAAACCTATCCTTAAATATTCTTGGATCCATAATACTACAACATTCTTGTATAATTATTTATACCATACCCCACGTTATATGGTAATATTCAGTGTTCAATTTAATTAATTTTTACTAATAGTTCACTTTGTCCAAATTTGTTTTCAGTGACATTTTCTATTTACTAATTTACAACAATACCAGCACTTTGGGTATTCTGAGCAGTTTACATGTATACATAATATATAATTATAATGAAAGCATATAGTTTCAAAATAAGAAACTATTGCTGTTCAATATTGGATAGTATAACATTTCCACAAGAACATACAGTAATTAAAACCTCAATTCCAATATATATAGAAACTTACAACAAGTTCAACTTCAAAGGATACATTCATTCATGCAAAGCATAATATTAGTTCATTTCATCTTTATTATAACAAATGCATTTTTGGGAAAACCTTTCTAAATTCTTGGAGGCTACATACATCTATAATGTTTTTAATAAGAATTGGAAAAAGTACTACATATCAGATAATGGTAGCAAGAGGATTCAGAATGGAAGGAATACTATATAAGGGGAGAGTACTCTAGGTAGACAAGATCCAGGGGAGAATACTCTAAAGAAGCACTGAATCATACAACATTATCATATCCAAAGGGACACAACTCAAATGGTAAGAACATCTAGTACTCCTAATTGACAATGCGTAATATTGTCCCATACAATTTCAAATTTTAATGCAATATTACGACCGAGTGTTTTGGTAAAAATATGTTTTGAGACAGCCATGTTAGTCGGGACGATGGAAAAAAACAATTGGACGACATACCATTGACTGGATCTTCATTGTTGACGATCAGCATGCCCTCCCCTCCTTTCCTCTCGGCAATGACCATCGTCCACTCATCAAGACGTAAGGGGTTTCGGCTCCTCAGAATAGCAGGACCTAAAAATCGTCAAAACAGAATCTCACCCGATCCGGTGTCAAAACAGAATTTCACTGATGGGAAAAATTTAATCTCATCTGATATGCTGACAAAATATGAATCTCACCTGATCCAGTGTCAAAGAAGAATCTCACATCCAAAAAGGAATCTCACAAGTGTTAAAATCTTAACTTCACTGATGTCAAAAAGGGAATCTCACTGGTGTCAACATATTAATCTCACCTGATACATTATCAAAATTGGAATCTCACTTAATCAGTGTTAAAATCTTATATTATCTCACCAGTGTCAAAAGGAATATCACCAGTTAAAATCTAAATCTCAAGTGATACATTAATGATTAAAAACAGAATCTCACCTAATCTGGGGAATGAAGAATCTCATTGGTATCAAAATATTAATCTCACCAGTTAAAAAATTAATTGCACCAGTCGCAATATAGCTTAATCTCATCGGTGTCAAAAGGGATCTCACCAGTGTCCAAAAAAATATCTGGTATAAAAAAGTGGAATCTGACCAATGTTAAAAAAAGGAATCTCCCCGGTGTCAATATAAAAGGATCTTACCTGATCCAGTGTCAAAGCGGAACTCCAGGTATCCGTCCTTGATCATGATGGCGAGGAAGTCTCCGCGGCCGTCCTGCTGTTGAGCGTTGTAGAGGACAAGCCCATCATCCAGTGATCTTGGTTTGAACATGAGCGAGATCTTGGCTTGGATAAGTCCCTCCGCGATGGTTGGGTACGATATGAAGGATGTCTTGTTGAAGGCAGGGTCGATGATGGTTATGTCTGGAATGTAAAAAGACACCAGCATTTACTGCAGGATCCATGTTAATTAACAAACCATGCATAGCACTGAGCCTAGAGTGCTGTGTAATCTAATCTAATAGACTCTAATCCATAGAATGTTGGCTTACCCAATGACAATGGTCCATAAATATGTAGATTTGGGATATGCTGTTATTTGTATAATGCCAGTGGCATATTTACGGATTTAAATAATTTCACTTCATTTCATTAATGAGTTTTACTGATGGATCACATGTCTATTTTGAGACATCCCTATTTTGATACATTCAGCAGTTAGTCTCCGACTATTTCCCATAATAATAGGTAGCTAATACAGATTCCATGACATTAGACATTGATACACATACCTGGTTTCTGACATGACATTAGAGATGGACACTAGACATGGACACACAAAGCTTACATTTCTCGCAGGCCTGTCCGACTCTTCCAATGGGACAGATACAGCTATATCCGATGGATCCCACATGGTCGATACATCGGCCCTCGGAACCGCATCGACCTGCAGATGTCATGACACATATTTAAATTCCTGTCCGACTTTACAGTAGATAATACATTAAATATTACTGTAAGAATGCTGTTAATGAATCAGCAAATGAATTAATTAATTAATATGTAGCTAGCAGTGGTACAATACTAATATAATAATCATTTGCTATTCTATTACTAATACTGACTATGCCATGCATGACTATTTCCCCAATGAAACCCTGACTATTCAATAGATAATCATAAATTATTCCTTTACTAATATCTTGCTATTCCATGGCTAATCACATACTATTCCATGAATAATATCTTGCTATTCCATTACTAGTCCATTACTATTCCATGAATAATCCATAATGATCACTAGACATTCACCAGATAATCCCATAACTATTCTCTTTCCAATAGGTGACTTAAATTTCTGACTATGTCCTGAACAGTAAATTCCATGGACAGTCTATATTCTATGACTATTCCATGACCAGTGGCAACACACATATATTAACCATTACAATGATACAGGACTGTTGGTTAGCTATCACAGTACTAAGAATGGAAACACGCATATTAACTGATAGTGCTACAGGACCGTTGGTTAACATTGCAGTGCTTCAAGACTGGGAACACACATATTAACTGATAGTGCTACAGGACCGTTGGTTAACATTGCAGTGCTTCAAGACTGGGAACACACATATTATCCCTCTCAGTGCTGCTAATACTATACCTGGGTAGCACATCTCGCCTCTCAGCTCACAGCGACGACCAGCAAAGCCCTGGCGACAGATGCACCTGAATCCCATGCGGTTGTTGGCTGGGGCGCACGCACCTCCATTCCTGCAGGATTGCTGGTTGCACACCTGGTACTGCTCGATGCCGTACACCTCGATAGCCTCGCCTCCCAGGTTAAGGGGAACTCCCTTCAGTTCCACCTCGCTCACCGCGCCTGGAGAAATATAGACATTGCTTTTGTGTTATGAAAACAATTCACATGGTAAGACATCAAGGAAATGTACAGTTTACTTTGGGTTAAAATACAGCCACCATTTTTGTATATGTAAATATGTTGATTATTTTTCATGAATGTACAGTTTTATGTCTATTATCTTTCACAAATGTATAATTTGTGAAACTAATTATTTGAGATTGTCTTGACTTGTACATTTCAAACTACAGTGTACCATCATTTACACATTGTAAAATAACTTGACTACAGTAAGATTTTTAGAAATGAGTCCTATGCTTTATCACCTGAGCTATGCAGGCTACAAAAAATAAATCACAAAATTCATGTCTATTGAAAGAGTGATAGTAGTAAACAATAACACATGCTTTTCGATGTGTCACACAAATTGCATGGAACATTTAAAGTCATATAACGTACTCGTAAACAGTTTATTCATGAAAAGCAACATCTTTTTCCTTGGCAGGGCTTGGACATTCATTTTCACAAATCGACTGTTTCTCATGTTAACCTATACATAATTCAGCCATCTTGACTTACCCACAAAGCCCTGAGAGAAGCCTGCTGCCCTGGGGATGCTCTGGAAGTTGGGGATTCCGCCAATGTACATGTTCTCCAGCAGGTCCAAGCCCTGGAAACGTCCTGGAGCCTCTCCAAAGTAAGCAGGCTCGTCATTGACAGTCAGAGAGCCTGCAGAGATACAATGTGTCAACATACAGGATATCTGTTCTCTGACAGAAGCAGCATTCAGAATTTGTCCTAGCATCAATAGCTACTCCGAAAAAAATAATAAAACTGACAAACATGTTATCCACCTTCAGCTCTCCTGTAGCTTGAATTCCAACCTTAGCAATGGTGTAGTCTATGGGTAAGGTTGGAGTTAATGTTAGCTTAGGCTGTATTCAATTCATTACTCCAGGGTGATGAGTGTTAGGTCATGGAGCATGTGCAGTGAGTACTTGAATAAACACAGAACTTGAATCAAAATGTGAAAATTAAATTAATAATTAAATTGACTCACTTAATCAACTGAACTGCTTTCTCACCAAGAATATATTGTCAACATGTTAAAAAAGATGAATATAAATAAAACAAATTTAATGCACCCATGCATTCATTCGCCGGCCTGCAGCTTTCACTCGAATGCTTACTCCTGACGAAGTGGGAAGTATACACCTGACCTCTCTCAAGTGAAACACGAGGTGTTCTATTGGTAATGTCATCACTCGAGTGTCACCCTAGGGTTGATCGAGTCATGAATTGAATACAACCTTAGAGTTACACAATTTCATACAGGAGAACCAAGGACAACAACAACCACAGACTGACCATTCTTCCTGTCCCTTCTCAGATGCACAGTGTTCCACTGGTTCAGCTGTACTGGAGTGTTTCCGCGGATGATGGCGGACCCAGACCCGACATCGAACCGGAACTCTGGGTAGGCGCCATTGAGTCCGAAGCACATGAAGTCTCCCACGCCATTGTCATACTGGCCATTGTACAGCAGCATGCCATCGGTGGCCTCGGGGCGGAACGACATCTTGATGTCAAAGTTGAGGTACACGTCCTGCAGAGGCTGGTAGCTCATGTAAGAGACCGGGTTCTGGGAGAAGTAGGGCACCAGTGCTGCAAAACACAGACACTGCATTGTAAAACAGAGACACTGCATTGTAAAACAGAGACAATGCATGGTAAAACAGAGACATTGCATTGTAAAACAGAGACACTGCATTGTAAAACAGAGACACTGCATGGTAAAACACAGACACTGCATTGTAAAACAGAGACACTGCATTGAAAAACATAGACACTGCATGGTAAAACAGAGACATTGCATTGTAAAACAGAGACACTGCATTGTAAAACAGAGACACTGCATCGAAAAACAGAGACACTGCATGGTAAAACAGAGACATTGCATTGTAAAACAGAGACACTGCATCGAAAAACAGAGACACTGCATGGTAAAACAGAGTCATTGAATACATAGCCTCTGAACCATTGGTAGATTCAGCTACATGTATGCACATTAATGAGTAGGACTTCATTAAAAAAGCTATTGAGTGAGTTATTGTTTTACGTCGCAGTAAAATTAAAAATTAAATAAAAATCATAAGTGTCAGGTATGGGTGAAATCCCATTCCTGACAATTGTGATTTTTATTTATTTTTAATTAAAAATATATATATTTTTTTTATTCTGTCAAGCTTGAACACTGAGAAATTTATACTGAACAAAATTAATTAAGGGCCAGCAGATGTTCTTGAAGAACACCTGAAAACAATACACCTTTGGAAATTCTTTGCTAAATGTATATGTCAAAAAATGTTGTTGAATATATATGTGACACAGAATTTAGGATGGAATGGAGATATAGTGTACCTCCGACAAGAAGAACAACTGGAATCTGATTGGTTCCATATCTGTTGGAAGCCTGGCACATGTAGGTTCCACCGTCTTCTTCTCTGACTCTTGGGATCTTTAGCTCTCCATCAATGACAGTGTGTTCCCTGGAAGGACAGAAGGAACAATGGTACAGAGAGAGAAAAGAAATAGAGAGAGAGAGGTTTGAGAGCGAGAGGGGTTTGAGAGAGGGATAGAAAGATAGGGAGGGAGAGAGGGGGGGGGAGAGAGAGAGAGAGAGAGAGAGAGAGAGAGAGAGAGAGAGAGAGAGAGAGAGAGAGAGAGAG
>JAUTBT010002420.1:0-10116 GCA_032361225.1 Lepetodrilus schrolli | reverse complement strand
TCTTCATTTTATTTCAACAAACTCACGCCAGCCAATCTGTCAAGTAAGGGGAGTCATTTTATCATTTCAGGCATTTTTTTAATAATTGACTGAATGGAAAGAAAGTCACTGAAAGTTTCAAAAATGTTACACATTGCCTGATTTTAGAGATTGACTGTAACATATATACGTATTGTACACAGGAGAGTCTTGTGTTCACCTCTAAGTTTGGCCTCAGCTTGTCTCCTGTTGCCTGTTTCTATTAGGATCGCATGCAGTCGGCCTACATTCACATGTGGGTACTTTTTCCACAGAGCATGGATATTGGCACTAAAGTATAAACTCCCTCCATTTCCTGAAAGGTATCATGTCAATACTCAAAACCAGTACCAATATTGATTCATTAGTGCCTTACGTTGCAGTGGAAATATTCCCCCCCCATAAGTGATAAATAGTAATTTGGTAAAAATACAGAGTTACTGTTAGAATTAAATCTACTGATCTACATTAAACAGAATTACATTTGTTTGGTATTTATTGAAAATTGATTGATATTTAGATAACAATTATTGTTCTTTCATATTTGCATTAGTCATCCCTGCTAGTTAGGATGTGCAAAGTACACGTGGCAACACATCCCAGTGATATACAACAAACCATTTAGTATTTCTTCTTTGACTGGAATGGAGAGGCCATTTGCTTCATCCAGTGCTTGTCTTCTCCGCAGAGCAATCTGACTCATCGAGACCTGTCGTTTCTGTACCACCAGAAAGCAGTTGTCGCACGGACAATTCCCATACTGACAGAAGCGCTTATGTCCCTTGACTGCACATAATAAGCCGTGGTTCCGACATCTAGCACACATTGGGTTCCGGGTGCGAGTCTTAGTTGTAGACATTTTCATACCTGGAAGATAGAGAGACAGGTTAATGAAACCTGTACACATGCATAAATATTCTTAGTTTCATGTAAATTTATAATAATTCATCCTTTTACTGTTTTCACAAAGTTGGAAGATCTGAGGACACTATCAGCAGTCCATGGGCTGGAAGGGTCCACCATGGTTTTCAAAATGGCCACCAATAAAAGTAGTTTTTTTGGTCATATTAATGCTTACAGGGTAGATTTAGGGTCCACCATGCACCCCAGCACCACCCAATAATCTCCAAGAGTGACATCATTTTGTTCATGGGACCCCCATCATTGATATTTTACATGTTACCAAGAAAAAAGTTGGGTTGCACTGTGCATTTCCACCGTTTTTCAATGCCAACCGAATGTGCCTTTTTCAAATATCAGCTTGTAAGACTCCTACAAAGTACAAGCGTAATTATGATGTCTATACCCACATTGCATGGGTCAAGCAATCCATTAGGAATAGTTATACATCAAGTGGCTCAAATAATGTAAGCAGCCATCTTGATTTTCAAAATGGCCTCCAATTTTTCGTCATTATTTTTGCTTGCAAGATAGAGTGTAGGCACACCATACACTTCCGCCCCATCCCAGAACCTCCAAGAGTGGTAGTAATTTGTTCAGGGGACCAGCCTCATTGATATACATGTTACCAACAAAACAATTGGGTTGCACTATACATTTTCCGCTATTTTTCAAAATGGCTTAAAAACTAAAGATTTCACACGTTCACATATCTCGGCCTGTGAGACTCCTATAAACTTATTTTGATGTCTATACCCACAATTTCAGAGTCAATTTTGACATATCATTATCATGAATGAACGACTTTACATTGCAGCGGGAATATTTCACCCATAGGCGGCGACTACAGTGTTACTTTACAATACAATTACTAACCAGACATGCAAGAAAATAACAACAAGCATGAAAAACCATGCCAAAAAGTCAAGAGTAACATGTAAAACATAGACATAAATAGATGATGATAAGACAGAGTATAATTAAAACATTTCAGAGTTTAATTTCCTTTAAAAAGGATAAAATAAGGTGCCCAGGAACCTGGGAAAATAATTTCGATCAATGCAGAACATGGTCGTTCTAATAAATAAAAACAGGTTCAAAATAAAGGCTGTAGAGAGTGTCATATGTATAAATGACGGCATCACGAGGTTCCTGCAACGTTAATGGCAGCAAATGACAGCAAATGACGTTGATTTATCCCAAGTTCAATTTTGTCTAAATGGTGCTCAATTGGATTTAAATCAGGGCTAAATGCATACAAAATGATTATATTGATGTTATTCCATGCCAAGAAATACTGCGTACGATTTATCTTGCTGGAATACTGACTGACGTTGACCCATGCACAGTGGACCCTCCCAGCCCATTGACCACAGGAATACCCATGATAGGTGGTAGTGCAGTAGTAAATCGTTGACTTTGAAACCAAAGGTACCGAGTTCGAACCCGCCCTGATAACAAGACCAAGGATGATAATTACATTGCCACTCTACAGACATCGCATCCTATCAAAATTGCGTCAGAAAAGTAACTTTCGCGAACATTGATCCCGGGCCGGGATTTGAACCTGGAACCTTTAGCTCCGAAGTCCAACGTTCTACCACTGCGCTACCACCCACCCCCACAACACTGTAAATCATGTAAATAAATCTAAGCAGGTAATAAAAAGACAACAATTTCTAATATTTATTTCACATGTACAAATACAATAATGCTAAACATGCAAAACAAATCCATGCATTTCTTTTATAATTTCAGGCACAAATTGAGCGCTTCCGAGCAATAGAATGACTTTTATGAAACCAGTACGCATGTCACGGCAATAGGTAGAAATTCTTCGATTCTTCCCCAAACTGATCTCCATTTAATTGGCTGCATTCTCGACTATCTGGTGTACTGATTATTATAGCAGAAGTTTGCAACATTTGGAAGGGAAGGTTCTGTACAATCTTCTCCTTTTTATGCACAAGCTGTAGGCTGCATAACAACAAGCTGTAGGCTCCACAACCACAAGCTGTAGGCTGCATAACAAGCTGTAGGTAACTCTTATTAGTTAACACAGTCAGGAAGGGTTTGCAAGGGCACCTGGATCACCATGATTTCCTATCTGACATCATTATGTTGTCATCAGTGATATTCATTATGCTTCTGCAAGGTGGCCATGGCTGTGTTATCCACATGTATTTTATTCTGGGTTTTGGATGATCTATAAGAACAAATAATACTAATCAGTTTCTAAATCAGCAAAACTTTAACATTAGTCATACTAATAACATGCAGTTATAGTTAATTAATAGTCACTGTAAAAATTAATAAAAACTATTTAATTATGATAGCACATACACCACTGCATTATACTATGGCCTTGTGCACAATCAGGTGTACCAAGTTATGCCATATGTGGTTATGCCATGTTGTTAATACAGGACATGTGTTGTTATCCATGTTGTTAATACATCTTGTACAAGACAGTAATTTGTATTGTTTCCATAAGGTGTAGATGAGGTTAGTTTCAATGTTAATGTAAACTAAATGTGGATATCTCGAACGAAACATTTAAAATGATCTTTTCAATGCACGATTGAACGTTATGGTGTTGCACTAAAAATTTGTGGATTTTAGTTTATGCAGTATGTAAAATATAAATGGTAATTGATGCCCCAAAAGAGCTATTATGCCTGAAGAGAATTCATTAAAGTTCTCATTTCAGAAGAATGTGCTGTGATTTATCAATTTATTGCAGAGTTGTGTCATAAAAAAAAAGCCGACCACCTTTTCTTTATGGACTTCATACATTTTTGTATACTGGAACAAGCAGTAGATTACAATCCTTCATGACAAATTGACATTATGAGACATATCAAATAATGGCTTTATAATCATCTAGATTAAATGAAATAGATCTACTTTGTTTAAATTTAGCATACCATTGTCCATATATCTAGTAGTACTATTGTATCTAATTTCATAATCAATTTATCAATTAATATCATGCAATTAATGTTCTAACTGTCTAATTATACATTCAATAATCAAAGTATCATTACAACACTAACCACAGCAGTGATTAAAAAAATAAAATCTTTCAAGTTATTATAATATTATAGAGGACATAACGTTGTCTAAACATTTTGGCGCAAATGGGAACTGAGTACCAAAGAAGACACAGCTAGCAGATGTAGGACATTTATAAAGTGTACATAAAATCTACATATAGCCAGGACATTTATAAAGTGTACATAAAATCTACATATAGCCAATGTCCGATTTATATTTTATTTAACTAATTGCATACATTTTGTATATAAATTTCACATTAATAATAGTGATACATACCTGATATAGAGGTGAGAGGCTCCTAAACTTCCGAACAGTTTACAGTTCACCAAGTGAAATAAATCTATGCATACAAATATTGCGCGAAATTTCACGTGTAACTAAAATTACGTCACGGACTTGGAATACTTACGAAATTAGAATACGCGCGACCGTAAACAATTTGTTATGACAGCTTGTCATAATGACGTGTCAACGATTTGATGTGAAATGAAATCGGTTGTCAATAACTTAGATCATCGACTCGAATTTTCATTTAGATGAAAAACTGCAAATAGGAAGTTATGGTAAATTACTACGCCCAACATAATGTAATCAGTATAAGCTACATCTGGATAATGTTTCAACTTACAATAACAAAGTAGACACTTACCTGCACCGTCTTGGGGGGAGGAAGTTTAAATGGCGGTAACGATGGGTTATCTCAAATCCTACGTCTGTTGAGTTAGGCCACTAGTTATTTCATTCCTTGTTTTACGGATCCAATAAGCCAAGTCAATATTTTCATTAATAATACAATTCCCGCGGACACTGGTATAAAATATAAATAACTGAATGGAGAAAAAACAACTTGTAATTGTACATATAAATATTTTCATCGCTGTTCAAAATGTGATGTACTAATATGAATGTTTTGTCTTTGCCTTTAAAAAAAAGTATGTTATTAGATACTAACGATCGAGTGACAAACTTAATAAGTAGCAAGTGTCTATGAATAATAAATACATTTATATAATTTATGGATAGATCTACGTACATTTATATTCACATTTACAATATTTGTCTCATTGGAATTGCTTTGCTTGCATTAATGCTTAAAAATTGCCTGAACTCTTAAATATGTTAAATGCAATAGAAAATAAACAAGTATATAGATCTAGTCTATACGAAAATCGGGGAATCAAATAACTATGGCCTTGCATATTTTAAAGGTCAGTACAAATGTTTGGCGACTAAATCAAATATTATATTGGTGTTAAATACACTGCACATAATACATTATATGGGACTACGCATACATTTAATGCGGACCTAATAAGGATCTAGTGATTTAAAGCTAAAGTCAACTGATGGCATCTTATTAATCTCCTAGCCATGATACCCAGATTACACGTCTTCAACATGGACTCTTCCGATGGAACTATGTTGTACATTTCAACAGAGATCGGCGGCAATTTCAGTTTTGGCGGTTGTCAATTTATGAGAAATGCCGACTACGAAAGCCTATTGCGGCCAATTGTGTTAGTTATTATTATTAATAATAATATTTAAATCTTTGGTTAATTTCTCTTTCTCCCGCCGTAATTTCTTCTTTCTTCGCGTAACAACAACATATATTTTGCGTAATTACACATTTTTATGAAACAGATAACCTGACACAACACAGAAAGAAATATGGTAGACATCTTTTATTTTGGCAGTTGTGAATCTAGGAGACGCACATATACGTTAACTTATACATGTAATATTGTTTTGAAAACGGAAGAAGAGGAAGTTTATGCTTATCAGGTTTATGTACAATTGAGTTGTTAATGTCAAGTGCCATAGTGCTTTGTACAAGTAAAGTGACTTTCGTATTTCCTACGGTGTTCTGAAGTGGCCATCGTGAATGAAAGCTTAATCGATATAATAATAACAACAAATAATATAACAAATAATAGGAATAAATAAATATATATTTTTTATTAACAATAATTATAATAATAATAAAAACTATATAATAATGATGATGTACGTACAGGCTACTATTCAAATATACTGTATTATAATTAGACGTCGACGTTTTGAAGATGGACATAATTATCAAAAGGCAACATCGCTTCTATTTTAAATTTTAGTTAATAATTAAGTAGGCCTACTTTGAACATATATAACTTTACATAATTGAATACTGAAGAAGGTATCTTGAAACGTTTATTTGCCGTCTATTTTCAAGTTATTACAACTTCAGATGACCTTCTGGCAACTTTTACCGAGATTAAAAATAATAAAGTTAAAAGTTTATAGTGTGTCTGTGTATGAAAAGGAACTACATGTGTGGATAATATATATATATTTTGTATGTATGAAGAATTGGCCATCGTATAGCAGTTTCTTATTACCGTGTAGACCTATAAGGTGGTTTAAGTGCCAACATGAATTAAATGGGTTCCATGCAGGTTAATTGCAGCTAATTTAATATTACTGCACTATACTGAAACTTCAAGCAATTAGGTCACTGTCTGTTATACATTCCAACCATGTAAATTGTATAATATATATTTCACTGCATTTTGCCGCTCATTGACTGAACAATATACCTATAAAAAGAGTGTTTGTGTGAATATTCAATGGAGCCTGTCTGTTCCATAGGGTCTAAGGCCAGTGCAACTTAAAGGCAAACAATCATAGTTTGTTCACCTTTTTTGACATATTTCATAAAAAAAACACAGTGGGACATGCAAACAAGATGTGGCTTGTTGCCAAATATAGGCCCTACGTATGTAAACAAATCAAATGTACATACTTTCAGGGTAAAATGCGTTTGACCATGAAATATGTCAACAAACCATGAGTATATATGGCTTTTTCAAAATATATTTATTTTTACATTTGATATATGATTGCGGACGACAACTTTGGTATCTCCCAATGGAGAATAGAACGATGGTGTACATGGTGGTATGGTATTACAGGTTGTGAAACTTTAAATAAACATACGTTAAGTCTTACAGTTGAAGCTTTCCAAATAGAAACATAATTATTTATCTGTGGACATCGTAAAAGTCGGATTGCGGCGAGTAAGCCCACGATACAGCGGCGCAAGCACTCACATTATTAAGAAAACAGGTTGTAGATAAATACATATTTATTCCAAATAAATAGTTCAACATATTTAAAAGGTATGCATATATTTTACAAGAAAACATAACAATTATAACACATGCAAAATCAACGTTGCCACTCGAGTGCCTTAGTGTTGGATTTAATTTTAACTTGAACAGTCCCAATTATGCATTTGGTACTTCCGGTGTGGGATACAACGTGGTACTTCCGGTGTGGGATACCACGTGGTATCTTGGCGCAAGATACCTTGTAAATTTAAACTTGTAAATTTCTTGAATTTATGTAGCCTACTATTGTGCAGATGAATTAAATAATCTGACATTAAAAGACTAAAAATCTATATAGGTAGTTAGAAAGACACTCGGAAAGAAACACTCTCTATTTTTATTAACATCCGGGTACTCTGTAATGAAAGTCGCACGCCTGAATTCGTTGATTGAACGCCTCGTTCAGCGGACATTGGTGTTCGAATCCGATCTTATTGTAACACTGGAAGTACATGTTACAGGTGGAAGGTTTACTGTAGAGGCCGTCCGCGTGGTGTCGACAGAACAGATTGGCCACTGACTTGGCTGAAATTGAAACATGTTAGCAATTGTCAGTGATGGTCACTATGGAAGATATGGACACAGCGTATCGGGAATTACATCGTTAAATAATCGACTGGTTCTCTATTCCAGGCAAAAGTAATCGTTGTTCTGGAATATTCCTGTTTACTAGTCTCATCTATACGAACAAGAGAGGATTCAAAATACCAGAGTAATCATCTAAAGTCGGAGACAGGACCACACGTATGTGTTAAACGCTCACAATCACAGTTAATTGACCTTTTTAATGCAAGTTCCACTACAGTTGACCGGTGACACACTTTTTGATGGTAGGAAAGGAATGTTCAAAGAACGACCAAAAGCATTATGTAGGAGGATTACAATAACCAACAGAGTTGATCATATATTAATATACATAGGTCACACGAGTGGTCATATATTACTGAATTTATTAAACAAGTTGGCAAAACTGATATCATGCGAGGCTCTCCCGAGCATAATATAATTTTTGCCAACGAGTTTAATAAATTCACTAATATATGAACACGAATGTGAGATTCTATGTATCACATAACTGTAGAAACTATTGTAATATCGAGTTTCAGTCACAAACACTATATATCGGCAAATGTCTTGGGGAACTGGGTTAAAGAATGAGGACAAAATAGAGTTCCAAGTAAATGTGTAAATATTAATAAATGTGTTTGCATATTTAATTGAATACATCTTTTAACTTAATATTCCATAAGTTAAGTCCCAATAAGAAACTCTAAAAGAGGTCCAAAAAGACTGATGTCGCGTATGAATATAATTATACAAATCTATTGTGTTATTGCACTAGTGGAAATATTTGTATTTAAAGCATGGGTTTATTGCACTCCCAAATTTCTATGTTATGTGATAAATGTACTTATTGTTTAGAATTTGCTCAATTCAATGGTCTGGTGATATTAACGTATTAACGTATTGACGGTAAATAGAAAACTCCCGATGATGGATCCCACGTTTAACCTTTATAATAATACTTACGATTCCACGTGATCTGATTGGGCTGGACAGGTGGCAGTGTGGGCGCAGCTGTGGTTAGTGGAAGTACGGGGATCTGCTGCGCTACGATGCAGTGGACATTACTAGCACGGTCACAGTACTTGGTGGCAGGATTGTACCGCAAGCCGTATGCACAGCTCACCCTGAATGCCATGTGGTTGGCACATATGTAGTATTCAGTACAATCGAATGGACTTGGGTAGAAGTCGCTGGAACGACCGTAGCAGTTGAAGTCTGTGACACTCTGGATCACATGAACTCTTACGGTAGCTGAAAATAAGATAAACTTCATTTGTCGAAAACGAAACTTGACTAAATTCTATTGCAGTTACGTTTTAGACTACAACTTCCACGATGCACGACCAACCATATATAACTGTAGGCCTATTAATGTATTTTTTTAATTTTTTTTTTAATGCAACGTAAATTCTATTTCGCGTATGACTTCCGGTGCAACGTATAAAAGTGATGTACCTCATTCGAGATAGAAAAGTAACTTTACATAATTATTTAGTAGATAGTTTCACATTGTGTAGGACACCGTTTACGTTCTCTGAGAACAAATTTGATTTGAATACCTAAACTAATTATTCGTATTTTCTCGCGTTTACTAGTTAAACGTAGTTGACGAGCAGTATTGTGACTGATCGTATTCTGAGAATCATATTTCCAAACAGAAGTTACACTGATGACACAGCCAATGATTGCTTCTTAAAGCCAAGATACGGGTATTTTAGAGCATGACTATATCATTTCCCGAGGTACATTTTACAACGACTGGTGGTGTGCGTTTGTTCTCTTATCTGAGAAGCAGTGTAATACGTAACACCGCACCATTCAATACGTTTGAGACGTGCTTATATAGTGGTCTTACTTTGTGGCACATAAACTGGCGCAGTTGTTGGTTTGACTGTTATATGTTGTGGAGGCGTTACCGATGGTCTGAAAGTATATACATAGTTAATATTGACAACACATTATTTGACTATACTGTATTTATCTCTCGGACACAATATGACGACATTGATATACGCTGAATTGCAAACAGTACGTTATGAATGGTTTCGGAAAGCATGTTTTGCTTTAAAATATTAATTATATTCGAAAAATATCGCTTTAAATTGAATAGTTTATGGATTTCTTCTTTTTTTGCGGTTTCAGCATAATCGATGTATTGAATTATTGATCGAAATGTTGATGTTCATTCTGCAAAGCGTATTTATTTTGATGAATAAAACTAGAAAGAATACGAAAAACAAAAAAGTAATATAACCTAATGAAGAGAATCGTCGATAGGTGTTACTCGTACCGCGGAAGTTGTCTTTAGTTATCATTTTAATATACTGAAGTGTACCGACATAATAATAAATAATAATAATAATGTGAACATTTATATTGCGCCAAATCCACGCTCGAAAGCAAGCTCATAGCGCTACATTAT
>JAUTBT010002419.1:0-10116 GCA_032361225.1 Lepetodrilus schrolli | reverse complement strand
GACCAAGGATGATAACTGCATTGCCACTCTACAGACAGTGCATCCTATCAATATCGCATCAGAAAGGTAACTTTCGCAAACATTGATGCCGGGTCCCAGAGGCGGGATTTGAACCTGGAACCATTGGTTCCGAAGTCCAACGTTCTACCACTGCGCTACCACCCGCCCCGAGTGAATGGAATTTGGCGCATTACAAATGGACTTATTATTATTATTATTATCTATGGTACCTGTTGTGATATCCCCATGTTACCCAACATGACATCCATGTTACCTGCCTACCTGACATGCCATCCATGTTACCTGCCTACCTGACATGACATCCATGTTACCTGCCTACCTGACATGACATCCATGTTACCTGCCTACCTGACACGACATCCATGTTACCTGCCTACCTGACACGACATCCATGTTACCTGCCTACCTGACACGACATCCATGTTACCTGGCATAACATGCATGGTTGTTACTTGACATGACACCCATGTTATCTGATATGACATCCATGAAGTAGGGGTGTAACAATCAGACAATAGATCAAACTATTGACATTGCCAATGATCCCATATATGTGCATAGCAATGTATCGATATATTGACTGTTTCTATCAATAGTACTGTTAACAATTATTCTATTGGTAATACTTTCAAACAATCAATAGTTCAAATTGCTATCCACACATTGCAGATCGACTATTGTGATATATCGATAGATCAATCTATCTTTACATCCCTAATGGAAAAAAAGCAATTATGACCTTAACATCACAACATTTATCGTCCGGATATCTGAACATAAATTATATTTAATTTGTCTATTTGGTTCCTGGAAATGTCTAACCGTAAACGGAAACTGAATTTCCGTTTATCTGAGTCATATTGGTTCCCAGTAAATACCGTGCAGATAATGAGGGAACCGGATATCTGAAGTCCGGATAAACGGGGGTCGACTGTACTCCCATTGAAAACAACTTGCCCTGAAAGCTAACTAAATCTTCTAAACATATTTAGAAAAAATACTATAAATACTGCTATGTTGCTCCAAAACAAACATCCTAGTAGGGTTACTGCTATTTCGAAGTATGTTGAGAAGAGTAGTGCTCTATTGATATCGTATGTTTTATTCACCAAGTATGTTATTTCTATACTAAAGTTTTCATATTTTCACTTTGTTTGTTCATGATTCATACTGAAAATAAAAAATACATAACCTACACAGGCTCACAGCTAACCATGTAATGTTATTACTCAAAAGCTTTTCAAAGTTTATATATAATCAGTATCGCAGTACGTACTGGTATATAACTCATTGTGAGGTAGGTGTATTGTGAAACCCTTAGTGTCCAGGCCTTACTACAAAAGCGAACTATTTTAAATAGCAGTACTCTGTACTTGTACTGGCAGTGAAAGGTACTCTATAGAGTACGCACAATGTGCCTGCAAATCCTTCATGGTGGTAAATATGAGTTTGTCTCTCATACAGATTAATACATGAAGGAAACCATATCGTGTGAACATTTTTAACTGTCTAAATTTCAAGAACATATGCATATTTAGGAGATAAATATATGGTTTTTTAAAAATTTGTAGGTGTTATTGAGGGTTAAAATGGAAAATTTGCCATTGTCGAATTTCAATAACACCCGCAAATTTCAAAACACCATATATGTATCTCCATTGTTATACATTCTACGCCAAAGTTCATTTTACGAAGGAACTCTTTCCTGCTAGTGCGAATGATGGTGGTGAAAATTCCCCGTTCATAAGATTGAAATGGGCGCCTCGAAACAGTCGAAAGTTTGTTACGCCATCTATAGGTGCCCAAGTTAGTGCCCAAGTTAGCGCCCAAGTAGCCAACGCATGCTCAATTTTGGGATGACAGACTGGAAATATCTATCTAGACAAGACCTTGGAAGAAAACTCAGTAGAGCCACCGTAAACTTATTTATTGAGTTCACAGGTTAGGCTAGTCATGAATAACTCTGACAAAAATGTTCTAGTCAAATGCAATGTGAGAGAAACAACGTCAATGCGGTGTGTTTTTTATTTTTTTATTTTTTTTATTATTTTTTTAATTTTTTTTTTTAATTGGGGTTTTAAGTCGCTTTCAAGATTCTTTCACATATCACGACTTGTCAGTTTAGGGCAGGAGAAAACCCGCAACATCCGTAGAGCTAAATGTTGCTGTAAACCTGCGAGCATCGGCTGGTACTGACAAGACCAAGGATGATAACTGTATTGCCACTCTACAGATAGCGCATCCTATCAATATCATGTCAGAAATTGCTAGAAATAACCGAAATTTGATGGAATTAGCAAGCGACAATAATATCGACCACTCAACAGATTCTACGATTAATCGCTCCAACATCACATGAAATATAAAATAATGTTGTTGTTTTTTGTTGTTGTTATTTTGTTTTTAATTGGGGTTTAGAGCCACTTTCATGGTTCTTTCACATATAAGATGGCATGTCAGTTTTAGGGCAGGAAGAAACCTGCAACATCCATAGCGCTGAATGTTGCAGTAAACCTGCGAGTACCGGTTGGTACTGACAACACCAAGGATGATAACTGCATTGCCACTGTACAGACAGCACATCCTATCAATATCGCGTCAGAAATAACTTTTGCAAATATTGATGGGGTTCCGGGACAGGATTTGAACCTGGGGCCTTTGGCTCTGAAGTCCAACATTCTAGTAGCATTGCAATACGACCCGCTCATTTAATAACGTGGTTACCTCTTTCCTCCATTGTATGACGGTGCACCCAGGTGAATGGGGTGGTGAGGGATGGGCACCTTGATGGGGTTCATGTGGTGATGGTCGCCCACCGTGTGAGACAGCGATGACGCCACGGCCTCGACCGCCTGCGAGATGAGCTTCTCCATGTGCAACATCTGGACATGTGCAACATGGACCCTTGATTCTGTAAAAGATAACATAGTGTGCAACATGGACCCTTGATTCTGTAAATGTGTGTAAAAAGTATGTCCTATGCAGCATTGTTGCAGGATAGTTTAGTCCTGATGACAATATACACCTGACAAGTGTGTGAAACCAATTATGGATTTTTTTTATGGACTTTGCCATCCCATTTGGATTGATGTAGTGATTTATGTTATGTTTAGAATCGCTATATGGAATGGACATTGATGCTATTGAAGAACTATGTGCAGCCTTTGCTGCGGCATCAGCTAAATTACTGCCCTTGAGGCCAACATGGCTTGGCAACCAACAAAAAAAACCTACTCCTTATTGTGAGGTTGCCAGATAATCATGAAGTTGTCAAAATGTCAATAATAACAGGGTTATCACAGTAGTTTTTAATTGCCTGAAGGACAAGGAATCATAAAATAGTATATACGATCCAGCTTTGGATACTCTAATGGCTTCTAAAGCAATTTGAATTGCCTTAGCTTCAGCTGAGAATATGGAACTATCATCTGGGAGATGACAAGTAAGAGATTTATTATTTACGATGGCAGCAGCTGTTACACTGACGCCATTCTTTGAACAGTCAGTATAAATATTAATGTCATCTGAATATGAAGACTTTAGTGCAGCAAAGTACTGCTGATAAATGAGTTGGTTTGTTGTAGATTTTGCAAATCTAGTTAAGTAAAGATTCTCAGTGCAGGGTCTGTTATTACTCTCAGGGCAGGGTCTATTATAGTTCAGAGTCTGTTATTACTCTCAGTGCAGGGTCTGATTACTGTCAGTGCAGGGTCTGTTATTACTCTCAGTGCAGGATCTGTTATTACTCTTATTACTCTCAGTTCAGAGTCTGTTATTACTGTCAGTGAAGGGTCTGTTATTACTCTAAGTGCAGTGTAGGGTCTGATTACTTTCAGTGCAGAGTCTGTTATTACTCTCAGTGCCTCTTAGTGCAGGGTCTGTTATTACTCTCAGTGCAGGGTCTGTTATTACTCTCAGTACTCTCAGTGCAGGGTCTGTTATTACTCTCAGTGCAGAGTATGTTATTACTCTCAGTGCAGGGTATGTTATTACTCTTAGTGCAGGGTCTGTTATTACTCTCAGTGCAGGGTCTGTTATTATTCTCAGTGCAGAGTCTGTTATTACTCTCAGTGCAGGGTCTGTTATTACACTCAGTGAAGTCTTTTATTACTCTCAGTGCAGGGTCTGTTATTACTCTCAGTGCAGAGTCTGTTATTACTCTCAGTGCAGAGTGTTATTACTCTCAGTGCAGAGTCTGTTATTACTCTCAGTGCAGGCTCTCAGTGCAGGGTCTGTTAGTAATCTCAGTATACTCAGTGCAGGGTCTGTTATTACTCTCAGTGCAGGGTCTGTTATTACTCTCAGTGTCGGATCTGTTATTACTGTCAGTGCAGGGTCTGTTATTACTCTCAGTTCAGGGTCTGTTATTACTCTCAGTGTAGGGTCTGTTATTACTCTCAGTGCAGAGTCTGTTATTACTCTCAGTGCAGGGTCTGTTATTACTCTCAGGGTCTGTAATTACTCTCAGTGCAGGGTCTATGTGTTTTAAGGGCACCGGGTTCACACAATCGACCTAATTAGTCACACTTTGGCATCCTACAGAGGAAGTGGTAGTTGTTTTTGCAGCAGATGATTTTACAGCTGAAGAATATGACACAGATGAACTCATGAGAAGTTGATATTCCTTGAAATAAATGTTCTTTTCATGCTTTAAGCGTGTGATTTTTAGATTCTCGGATTAAAATTGAGCAATCTTTTGAAGATGGCATATGTTGTCTGCTATAGTTGACACATTTGAACACCTATGTGCAAGAACTGTCCTCATGTGAATCATCTCCACAGTGAAAACAGTGAAAACGGTTGGTATAGTTTGCCATATTTTTGGCATTTATAGCAATGGAGAGCATTTGGAATCCTGCTTTAATTTGTGCTGGAACTTTGGCAGATATAAAAGTAAGAACGTATGTATTGGTTTGGATTGTGTTGCCATTACGCTTGATGCTGATGCGTTTTACTTGTTTGACACCCTGATTTGAAAGTCCATCAACTATTTTCTGTTCTGGTACATTCTGCAGAATGAGATCTCTCTTGCGTATGATGCCTTTGCAGGTATTGAGTGTTCTATGTGGTTAAATTTTGACTTGTTTGCCAGCAAAGGTACTTGTGTTCAGAAGTGTGCGCGAATGTTTCTGCGTATTACATTCTACAAGAATCCCATCTCTCAAAGTCAAACGTTTGAGGGACTTCACCTTCCCAACAATTAATTGCATAGACTTTGCTAGCAGGAACGGGCTTTTAGGGATTTCGTCATCAGGATTCATAGTCAATAGAAATTATCAGGAAATGTGGCCAGTGATTGTTGTTAGTTGATGTAGGTTGAGAGAACTCGACCTCGACCTTATGGAGTTTAACATTGCTGCAGGAATCTTTCACCCATTTGCGATGATTAAACATTTAATTATTTTACTATAAGATGCACACAAAAAATTAGTTAAAATTATGCACATAATGTAATAGCAAGACGAACATCAAAATTATGTATATGATTCAATAGCTTGATGCAGTTGATAAGTAATTTAAAACCTTCCATATAGACCAATTGCCTTTAAAAATTAAAAAATTTGATGACCAGGGGCCCTGAGTAAATAAATGCTTTAGGTTTGGCATTGAATAAATATAACTATGGAATAATGCATAGAATAGAGCAGGGTTCTATACTAACATACATGTCCGACATACACTGGTACAGTGGCAAGTTAAATTGCACTACGGGCAACCTATTTTTAAACATTTAGCATCGTTGGTGCCTTTGCTACTTGCCCTGTTTGTAATTATTGTTATTCGTGAACCCTGTAGTGGCCAACATGGCCCCTTGATTATACAGCTATCATTAGTCGTTGTCAAGAATAGCATGGAAAATGATTACATTTATTGATAAAATAATTAAATTACAAGACATTATTACTTGAAATACTGCACATGCTAAAACATGTATTTTATTAGATTTACCAACGAAAATGTTTATAAAAATTTGACAACTTCCTTTTACACAATTTGAGAATGTAAGTTGGAACTCATTAGAATTTAAATTTATACGGGAATTACAATTTTAATTTATTTCAAAATTTAAAATGTGTTTTATCCATTGAACTAGTTCGTTTGTAAATTCTGTTAGTCTCTCCACCTAAATCTGAAGACAAAAACATGATCTAACATGCTTAACAAGACAATCCAATAAGAGTTATCCCTGATTTCTTAGTTAGATCTATCATGAAACATTGAAATCTAGGTATATTCGTTCTCGATCTCAGACCGATTACATAATACGAAGGGAAGTAACTGCGTTTGACAGGTGCTTGATTTGAGATTTCTGTATGTTTGCATCAATTCTATCCGTTAATAATGATAAAATATTGACGACAAATGATACACGTCAGTTTATTACCATATTGGGCACAAATGAGCGTCCAAGTAACACGATATTACAATAGTATTAAGTCATGGGGTAAAAAAAAAGCGTTTGTCTGCAAAATGCTAAATGACCGCTTAGTGCACGTTTCGATATGAATGTGCAAAATATAAGGCGAAGTAAATGACAATACGACATTACACGGGAAATATTAGCTAATTGTGTGAAAATACTCACATGAAAGGCGTGACTTATTTTCCCTGTTGATATTTTTCTAGAGATAGATTTCTACTGTAAATTTCGCCAATCTCAAACCCGGAAGTGGACATTCAGGTCAAGTTATATAAATGTGGAACTGGCAAAGATACGAACATTAATTACTAGTACGTTGTTTAGCACACGCTTAACCGTGAGTACTACCAATGTATACCAGGTCTGCAGTCTTTTAGTACACAACTTTGAATAAAATACGACAAGCACCAAAACTTTAAAAGTACTTATAGTCTGGCAGGTAATGTTACAAACCCCTGTTTGGTACTGTTACTCAAAAGCTACTCAACGCAGGTCACTCAAATTTGACACATTATTAGGAAATACTTGTACCCAACCAGTTCCAATATTACAACTTCGTAGATCGTTTAATAGATATTCTGTCTATTTAACCTCTTACTTTTTCACTTTTGTTAAATATGTGGAGTGGTGCCGTTCTATCATGTAACAGCGATTTACATATATTCGAACACCAATGACAATTGGTCATATTGTGACAATATCATGAATATTCCTATTGTCCATGTACTGACAGGTGAGACATATCGTTATCAACAGTTATATCACGCAGGTTTGACTAAGTTATGTAGATGCATACTATCTCATTAATAAGCTTTACTAATATCTTCACTTGGAAAGCGTACGCAAAAGCCCACTTATATCTGCATTCAAGTATACATGTACGAAGCGGACTTATCATGCTATATACAACTCTCAAAAGGTGTCGTCATGAGCATTGTGAAGAAGTATGGAAGTTCGTGCAATACAGAAGATACGTTGAGCCCGGGGATGGTATCAAAACGTACACAGACATTTTAATGTGACTTTCGATGCAATATTTCTATTCTCAGACGTACAATTCGTGAACTTACTAGTATTAAGGGAAAACAAATATATGACCAACTCGTAAATTGAAATACATTCTCCTTTATGATCATGACCTCGATATCTCAAGATGAACCATGCAAAACTTTCTTTTCTTAAATTTCTTCTGAGATTGCACATATTATTGACTGATGAATCTGACCTGACCAATTGTAATTGGTGTTCGAATATGTAAATAGCTGTTACTTGATAAAACGGCACCCCTCCGCATATTTAGCAAATGTGCGAAGTAAAATAGTAATAGGTTAAATAGACATAATTTTCATTCGGAGTTCTACGGGGTTATAGTTTTGGAATTGGCAGGGTATCTGCATTTCATAACTCTGTGCAAAATATTAGTGAGTTACGTTAAATAGTTTTTGAGTAACGATACCAAACAGGGGTTTATAACATTACCTGCAAGACTTTATATGACTACTATTTTTTTTTAATGTAATATTATAAATATAAGCATAGATTTATTATATAAAATACTATGGCCTCAATATATTTTTGTTGCGCTCATGAGGGTATCAAATCACGGTTTGTTGACATATTTCATGTTCAAACGTATTTTATATGAAAGTAGGCTATGTGCATTTGATTTGTCTACACAAGGATATTGCAACATTTTCCGTATTTCCCATGGGCTGTCAATATTTCCATATTATTTCAGTATTATTATTTTTATTTGATTATACTGTTCCTGATTATTTTACACAATTTCTGTTTGTATTAAATAGTTCCCTGTTTGTATTGTTTATGTGTGTATTCCATTCGTGTCATGTTTATAATAATGCTGTTTCTGTTTGCAGAGTACTGTTCCTGATAGTTTGTGTTTGTATAAAAAGTTCCCGTCTTGTATTATTTCTGTGTTAATCATGTTTGTATTACACTATCCTTGTCTGTGTACAATTAATGCTTGTAGGACTATTAGCCTACACTGTTCCTATATTGCTTGATTTGTTCGTGTAACCTCATAGAACTACACATGCCATTATCTTCCGGTATAAGTATTTCTATATAATTAATATCAAATGAATACATTTATGAATAAGTGAAACACATTTCATAAAGTATTCGATTGATGATCGTATGTGTCGTCATTCATAAACCGCTTATTCTCCATTTCCAAATATTGCAAACCTAATGTCAAAGTGACCAAACTGTTATGCATGGTTCAATGTCTTCGCTAGGTCATAATGACACTGACGTCACAGTTTCTAAATTGTGCCTTACGTCAGATATCTCGGCCCGGGGGACAAATCGGCCCAGACAACTCGGCCAACGGCGAGACAGCTCGGCACAGTTCCGAGGCAACTCGGCCGAAGGACAATCTTGTATCTTGTTGGAAAGTTTTTTTTAAATTAAAATATTCTCACGTACCGACATAAATGAACGTGTTTTTGTTGGTATTGAAATATACCCACCTTCGGCCGAAACGTCTGGAAACGAAGTGTCATGTCGGATTGATTAATTGCTGATTCGTTTAACTTTGATGATACAGTTTCTGTTGTGTGAATAATTGCTTTTTGTTCTACAATCTGTGACCTAAATATTGGAGATGATCTCAGTAGCAACATGCAAAGAAGCGTCTTTATCGTAGTAACAACACTCGCGGAAATAGTCTCATGACTTCTTGAAAATGAGTAAATAATAAACAAATATATTATATCTCCCTGCAGACGTTGCGTTGTCATTGTATATGTTCTAAATTATTAATTCCAATTGGTGAACATGCTTGCATTTTTAGCAAATGATGTAAATAAACATCCGAATTACTTTTGTATGCTCTATATGTATGTATGTTACTCTTTTGCTGGATTGGTGCAAAATATATGTCACTGGACCGGCATATGCCTCTAATTGTATATATGTTGTGTAATAATTTATACTTCAATGGAATGATATTACAAATATTTTTTTTAATATCACTGAGAGGGCCTATATGAAACAAATATGAGATTAAATTTATCGATTCAAACTATCGATTTTCAGTCACGAACACTATATCGGAAAGTATTTGCCTATTTGCATATACGTTAAGGACTGCGTATGTTTTAATATATAATCAAGAGCAGCGATATGTTATGTTGTATAACTTGTTCTCTTGCTGGACGTTTGTGTTATAAAACATTTTCTTTGTATATGTATGTATGCTATTTGTATATGTATGTATGCTATTTGTATATGTATGTATGCTATTCAGTTGGTGGATTGGCGGCGCATGTCTATGGTTTAACTGTAATAAATTTGGAAATGAATCACATCATGTCTGTCGTTGACAACTCGGCGCACTGGGTCGACCCGTCCGAGATAAATCGGCCACGTTGTCTGGTATATATACCGGCTCCGTGGTATAAAGCTTAATGCGTCCGCCGGAGAGCGGAAGGTCGGTGGTGCAAGCCCGGCCGCGTCATACCAAAAGACGTTAAAAGATGGTAGTTGTTCTTCCCCTGCTTGGCGCTCAGCATTAAACATTAAACGGGAAGTATACAACAACGGCTGATCGGCTCAAAGTCAGCACAAAGTGTTTGAGTGGGATACCCATGTTCAACTGCGACATGTGGTATTTCAAGTGTGCTAGCACTATAAAGACTGGTGGAAATCCA